>CAKAKR010060990.1:0-68677 GCA_916700685.1 Adelosebastes latens | reverse complement strand
TTAGGAAATAAACTTTCCCATTAAAACGCTGCTGTTAACAGCATTCAGTAGTTATTAATGTTATTTAGTACTACAAATGTAATGAGGAAGATTTTAATGTTTTTATTTTATATGGATGTATACATAGATGGAGAGATATTTTATGTTTTTGAAAGATAGACAGTTAACATAAAATTAACATGATTTCTGATTTTCTGTCTTACCTCTCAGACAGCGGCATCGGTCTGGAAAGTGGAGTGTTTGTTGCCACATTGGCTCCAGGTAGTCCAGCTGCCAGAGACTGCTCTCTCACTGTCGGTGATAGACTGTTAGCTGTGAGTATGCTATCAAAAAAACTTGTTAAGTTACATGATAAGAGATGATTATGCCCGTTTGATGCCATGTGGGCAGATACGTTGGCCTCTAGTGCCCTCTACTGACTGCAGGCATGTTGTCGTCAATCAAGGAACACACTATGCACTATATCAGTGTTTCCTTTTTTCTGGGGAGCCACTTTTTAAAAATGACAAACCATCGCGACCCAATTCACAACAGGCCTTATCTGTAAATGGTGAGAAGAGCGAATTTGTGCGTAAATGAAGTTCCTGACCATTTTTACTACCATTACCACATTACCTTATATTATCTTGAATAGGTAAACCAGCCATTTCTAAGAGATATGTTTGATAAAATACAACTTTGTTTTATGCATGTGTTATTGAAAACATAAACACATGTTAAATACTTAATAAATGAGACCAAATAAATGCATTTAGGCAAAGTTAACAGGCTCTAGTTTTTTCCTCTCTTCAGTTAAACAAACATAATGTACGCTAGCCTTTCATATAAAATTAGTAGGCTACATTATCAGAACAATATGAACATTCAGGCTCCCTCATGTGGCTCAAAGTTGTACTGCAGATATAAAAGTTAAAAGACTATGGAAGAAATTCTGCAAATTTATTTGGCAAACCTAATAAAATCTCCTGAGACCCACCTGTAGGTCCCCGACTCAGTCTTTGGGAATGACTGCACTATATTAATACTTTTAAGTGCACACAATGTACTTATCTTCATATTATACAGTCTTGGTAGTTTGTATACAAGAAACCTACCTACTATTCATGCTTTCATCTTCAAGAATAGATATTATCACGTTACATAAGTCACGATACGATCTTATTGCAATTTCAAACATTTTGCGATAAGATAAATTGCAAAACTGTAATTCCCACACATGCTTTGGCAAGCATAGTGACATGTATGTTATGTCGTCTTTGAAGGCAAGTTGTGACTGCTGAAATTTTTCTGTTTTCTGTATTTTTGTCCACTTCAGATCAATGGCATTGCACTCGATAACAAGTCGCTCTCTGAATGTGAGTCTCTGCTGAGGAACTGCCGTGATTCTCTCAGCGTTTCCCTCATGAAGGTGAAGTCCTCAGACCTAATCACACACACGTGAATGCTTTAATTTACTTAAAAAGCGAGAATAGTGAAATAAGTATTTATTTACCTCCCTTCCTCCACAGTTCCTCCCACAGAGCTGCTCTGGCCAGAGTTTATTTGAAGGTTTGAGAGACTCAGAAAAGATCTCTCGTCTCCAGTCCTGTGAGATCCACGCCAGGAACTGCAGGAAGCACAACTGCTCCAAGCACAACTGCTCCACACAAACAGACATTTGCAGTTGTGACCTGGGCGGCAGAGGGGACGAAGCGTGTAAGGATACTGGTGACTCTCTAGACAGCAGCAGCAGCAGCTCTCACTGCCATCACAAGCCTTTTCCCAGCAGCTCCCTGCACTCCCGCTCCCTCTCCACCTCCCACAGTCCCTCAGAGCCCCACCCAGACTTCTGCTACAGGAGGCAGGAGCTCCACCATCGCCCCTACACCTTCACCCCCGTTATCTCAGACTGCAGCTCGCCTCAGACAGCTGTGGACCGAGTGCAGAGCTCGTCAGCGAAGCCCGCCGGAGGAACGTGGCCTAAAGTCATAGCGGAAGCTTCTATCCCTGAGTGCGCCCAGCTCTCCATCTACAAAAGAGCCAAACAGAGGAAGTCCATCTTCGATGTGAACGCTTTCAGGAGACCCGAGGCGTCCCCAAAACTGGACTATATGTCTCTTTCTCAGTTGCCCAAGCACTCTCCGCAGAGCTCCATATCCGAATCCGCTCAGACCCCTCCCACCCCACCAGCCAGGAGCGACTCGTTCAGGTTCAAACATCGCCAGCAGAACAGCTCGGCGTCGGACTCCACCATCACCACCGGCACTCCCCCGGCCTCTCCGGCCCAAGCTACATGCCCGCAGGACCAGGGAGAGGCAGGGAACCAACTCTATTACACCGATGCTCCTCCAGGAGACGCCAAGAGCGGCTCCAAGAAACCTGCCGAGGTAGAGGGGAGTCGACGCAGGGCAGAGGAGCGGCAGAAGAGGAGGTACCGGCCAAAATCAGCACCGGCACTGCGGCGAAATGTTACTCCATTACACATCCCTGTTCCCATGCAGGTAACAGAGATACTGTCCTTATCTGATCTGGCTTTCTTGTTAATGTGTGTGTTTCTACATTTTGTAGACTAATTGATTAATTAAGAAAATAAAAAAAATCCCTGCTTGATTGCTTCTTGCAGGTACAGAGTTTCTCTAACGACGAGCACTCCCCAGAGCCGATGGACTTGTTACGCTTCTCTCCCATGCGATCCAATCGGTACAGCATGCCCTTTGCACCCCCCAGCTACGGCAGCATCACATCACGTAAGTCATCTGAACAACTTCGCCTGTTCTGTTTTGCTTTTGAATCCGTTGAATTTGTCCGTCTTGCTTCAATAGAAATGTATGGGAGACGGAGTGAGTATTGGTTTTGATATGATGTCTGATCTGGTTCTGCGTGTCCCTCCAGACCCAGCACAGCGAGGTTTAGCCCCGTGTTCTGCTGTGACAGCTGTGATGAGGAACCCGGTGTACACCGCCTGGAGCCATGAGATCCAGACCAACAACTGTCCTCCAGCTCCCAGTTCAGGCGTCCACCCACATGCACACACAAGGTGTTAACATCTGCCAGTGTTTTCATTTTCCAGACTCTTTCCGTTTTTCTTTGTTCACACTTTTTCACAGCAGACATTTTGACTTGTCATAGTAGGAAAAGCACCGGTGTTACTAATAACATTGTGACATGTCACAATATCTTCCGTTTTCTCTGTTTAATATCATTATAAAATGAATATCTTTGGACGAAACAGGACATTTCATTGTTACCTTGGGCATTTTTTTCTTTTTTTCTGACATTTTATAGATTTAATGATGTTTTATTGTTTGATACTGAAAGTACTCATTGGTTGCATCCCTAGTATAGTTTTTATCAACATTGATTTAATAACTCCTGTAAGGGTGCATTTTATTGTAGACAACAACAGTGTTTACTCTGCCCCAGATCTCATGAACAGATGGCTTGTAGCAAATCATCTTGCTCTGGGTTGAATGATTGACCGCAGTGGGACTCACTGAGGCCTTTTTCTCCTCTTTTAGCCCTCAGCATCAAGGTCGCCTCAGTCTGGATCTCAGCCACAAACGCACTGGGGACATGACAGAGACGAACTGCAGCCAACCGCCACACAGCACCAACTCCCTGCCCTCCAGCGCCAGACTGGGTACGTACGCAGTCCTAGTTTCAGACAAATCATAACTTGTATAATATGTCTTGTAAATGAACTGTTATACATTTTTTTGTTTAACGGATCAGTTCACAGGAATTACACATTGTCTCTTACTTGTAGTGGTATTTATGTAACCATGCAGATAGGTTTGGTTTGATTGTTTTCAGATATCAGAAACAATGTCCTGTTTACCTCACTATGAACAGTTTTTTATTTGGGAGGATTTCTTTTTTAGAAAGCAGTAAGTAAGCATTGTTTCCAGCCCACACCTCTACTGCTCCTCTATTGTAGTGGGATGGCGGCAGAAATCTCAGAGATTCCCACAGTGTATTAGTAGAAATGAGCTGACTCGCCTTAAATTGGTACTCCACTGATTTTACACATCAAAGTCTGTTTACATGTCTTGGGGCGTACATCTGCATATGTGAAGCTCCAGAGGGAGCTGTGTGAAATCTGATAAATTGCTTCAAGTCCTCTCACTTAAAGGAACAGTGTGTAGGATTTAGCGGGAACTATTGGCAGAAATGGATTATAATATCCATTATTATGTTTTCGTTAGTGTTTCAGGAGGATTGCTGTACATCACACAGGAAAGGCCACATATATTGAAGTGTTTAGACGTCATCTAGGGCTGACCCGAATGCTTCGACTGTTGCCATGGTATTCGACCTCCAAATTTCTATTTGAATGCTTCGTTTTTAAATGTAATAATAAAATATAAATCCCAAAATAGCCCATGAAATAAGGAATAATCTCACAACATTAGACATATTCAACATTAATTATTATTAGTTATTCTCAGATGGATATCGCTGTTTGTTGTATGTAGAGGTGCTTATGTGCACTGTAGTGCAGCATTATTGGCACTCTCCCGGGCACTGAAACGAGGGAGATGGAGACAGACGGAAAGACAGAAGAACATGTCAGCCTGCCGAGCTGTGAAGCTTCGAACACCTTCGAATATTTCTCACCGAAGTTTCAAAACCCCAAAAATGGACAGCTCTAACGTCATTTAGCAACTACACTGACCACGAGATGCATCACACTCTGTCTGACTCAGCTCAGGAGATGACAGTGACTGCTTGGCCACATCATACATTATCATTACCACTTTCACTAAGCAATATCCTGAGGGAAACCCTGTATCTGCATGGCTTGATAACTACATAGGCAAGTGAGAAAATGTGTTTTTTCTTTGTAATTTTCAGTGAACTGAGACTTTTTAATAAATATCCTCTGTTTCGTTGGCTTTAGGCTCCGTCAGTACTTTACAGTTCAGGGCAGAACGCATTAAGATCCCTCCAACTCGTTATCCGCGCTCCACTGGATCTGACAGAGGTACGGTTGAGTTTTGCAGCTACATCGTCTGATAACGGGCGTCGCAGCAGTAAAGTCTGACTTCATACCTTTCTCCTCCGCCACCTCCAGGCTCCCTTTCACATTCGGAGTGTAGCAGCCCGACACCTCCGATGTCCCCTGTCAACCTGGAGACATCGTCTTTCACCAGCAGCCAATCGCAGAGCTCCATCTCCACCCAGCCCAGGATATCCGTCAGCCCTGCTCCAGTTGGTGACAGGAGGAAGGATGGGTAGGCCAGCCCCACGTCCCCGTCGTTATGCTGCAATCATTCAGCAGAACATGACACGTTTTCCACCATTTGTCTGTACTTCTGTCTGCTTCATTGTGATTAACTGCTTGTAAAGCAGTAAACAAAGCTGTGAGCCTCCATCCTCGTATCATTAGAACGCCGACTCACCATCTATCATTTTATTCTCATCTCCTTCCTCTCCGCTGCTGGTCATTATAACTTGAAATCTTCCCCTCCTGCTTCGTGTGATTACTCTCTTTCTTTCCTCTCTCCATCTCCTCCTCAGATTTGTCTCTTATAACACTTCCTTTGTCAGACTCCCACTGGCAGTTAAGCCCAAGTTCCTCTCTTTAAGAAGCTTGAGGTTTGTCCTGTGCTGCTTGTAGCACATTACAGTATACGCACTTACCTGCAACTAAGGCTGCTAGAGCACAGATATAAAGAGCTTCTGTGTACACGCTGCAGATATAGAAGCTAATGGATGTGAATCCCTTTAAGTCACTTCTTTTCATTGCTTGTTATATATTCAGAATGCTGTTGCATTTTGTATGATTGCATGACTTCTGAGTTTGGTTCTGAAATGCACTTGGCACGTCCCACACAGCTCCGGTATCTTATTGACCTCAGGGCAAGCAATGCATCTTTAATCACCAGAAACAAATCACAGTACAGAGAGCTACTTTGCATTGAAATATCTCATTGCAGGCAACAACTTCTCCTTTGAATTTTGAGTTGGAATTAAGTTTATATCAGAGTCGCATGTTGCATCCTGCCAGCAGTCTTCAAACAGATGTCAGAACATTAAAGTTGTTCCTTTTTCCCCCCTGAAGGCCATACTTGGAGGAGCCACGCAATGTGACGGTACAGAAAGGAGCAGAACCACTGGGGATCTCCATCGTGAGCGGAGAGAACGGGGGAGTATTTGTGTCCAAAGTGACAGCGGGCAGCATCGCACACCAAGCTCGCTTAGAGTACGGAGACCAACTCCTCGAGGTACAGCAGCCGCCACACCACACTGACTAGATATCTAGCTTTTACTGCTTCTCTCTGTGTCTAATGAATCACTGTTGTTTCCAGTTCAATGGAATCAACCTTCGCAATGCCAACGAGCAGCAGGCGCGGCTGGTGATCGGGCAGCAATGTGACACAGTCACCATTTTGGCTCAGTATAACCCTCACATGTTTCAGCTGGGCAACCACTCTCGATCAGGGTAAGAAGGCGAGGAGGAAAGAACACCACGCCAATGACTCAAACAGCTCGTTTTCATGAATTTTAGGTCATCAAATGAACCAAAACAAAGCCTGTCAGCACAGTGAAAGTTGTTTCAGTATAATTTGAGAACATGAATGGAATGGTTATGCTACTATACAAAGAGTTAATACACTGTGTTCACAGCAAACAACACATTAAGAGTACACAACCATCCTCATTTTAACTACCGTCTTTGTTGACATTGACATTATTTCCGAAACTCAACGAATAACTTTTATTTTGAGTAGAGCGGAAACGATTTTGACTCCACTCCTGTTGTCCTTAGTTCTCGTATGGAGTCCATCAGCAACCAGCCGACTCCCCACGACAGCGGCGCCACCACCCCGGACAATCACTCCACCGTCGACACGCTGAGCGAGCAGGACGAGGGCACCATTACGCCGCCGTCCAAACAGACGACTCCCGCCACCAGCCCTCACAGCTCCTTCAGGTAGGACTGGAATATATTTCTGTTAACACAGATACTGCTATTAAAAACAGTAGTCCCATGTACCCAAAGACTAGATATAGTATCATAAGAAAAACTCACTTTTCAGCCCAACCGTTTCAGCCAAACGATATTGAAAATATCTTCATATTTGTGCTTAGGCAACCCCAGAGAACACTTCCACCAAAGGAAATTAAAATCTTCATTCGCGGACACAAATGGGTTAAAGCTATTGGTAGGCATTGTGGTGGGGTTAAGGTGGAGGAATGGACAAATTCAAAACCTGACTGTGAGGTTTTTCTTCAGGCTTCCTGGTTCTAGTACGCGCCGCGCTGCAGAGCCTCGGCTGGTGAGGCTGAAGAGGATCCAGGTGGAGCTGGGAGTTCAGGTCTGTGGAGGAAACCTTTACGGCGTCTTTGTGGAGAGTCTGGATGACGACAGCCCTGCTAAGAGTCCTGATGGACTGCTGCCTGGAGACTTGATACTGGAGGTACCTGCAATGAAATCACTTTAACTAAGAACGTCATGTTGACAATAAAAATGACATGGGTAGTTAGTGCTAACCCATTATTAGACACAGTGTGGGAATAATGAGCTCTGCATGCCTTTTGGACTGGTCTAATAGATCTTTGTGTGGCTACCTACATCACACCTCTCAAAATTTGAAACCTCACGGTCTGTGGTCTCGCTGAATGAGCGATGATTTGTGTGTTTGCCTGTGCTACCACCTTCCTTTTTCTCCTCTTTCTAAAACACACCGGTAACAAAGGAAGCTGCCATAATTTGACAATGAGTAGAGAAAAAAATACAAGAATAAAACAAGTGCTAAATACAAATGCTGTTATTGAACGTGTAAACAAAGAAACTAAACTTTTCCAAATTTCCTAAACTTTCTTGGTGGCTTTCCAACGGACACGATTCACTGTGACTGAACAAAAGCACTCTACAGTTATACATTCAAAGTCCGAGAGCTGCTGCATTTTAGCAGTTGTGGTTTGCAAGTGGGCGTGTAGAGTACAACTTAAAAGGATAATTTGGGTGTTTTGAAGTGCGGTTGTATGAGGTACTTATCCATACTCAGTGTATTATACAGTAGATGATGGTTGGCACGGCCCCAGCTTGGAGAAACGGACCGGAAAGCAATGTACTGCTGTGGACGGAGCCGACAACAAAATGTATTTTAGACACCTAAAAGAAAGGCCCACCTAAAAAAATCGATATCAGTTTAAGTGTACGCTTTATTTCGAATATTTTCACTTGTTCACTTTGCTGTGAGACAGCTATACAGTCTATGTTTCCGACGGGGAACTGAATCCTTTATCTATGCTCTCGCCAAAGCCACCAGACTCCATTGAACAAACCCCAGCATTTTTACCTCGCAGAACACGGGGGTTGCTGGTTTACTGCTGCCTCGATCGGTTAGTTTGTTTGTTTTATCGTGCGAAATGGTTAGTTCGGATTCACCAAAGTCACACAATAACACAAACAAACTAGCCGATTGAGGCAGCAGTAGACCAGCAACCCCCGTGTTCTGCAAGATAAGATTACAGTTTTTTTCAATGGAATCTGGTTGCTTTGGGAAGAGCATAGATGGATACAGCGGCTTCAGTTCTCCATCGGAAATGACTGTCTGACGGCAAGATAAACCAGCCAAAATATTCTAAATATAGCGTACACTTAAACTGATATTGACTTTTTTAGGTGGCCTAAATACGTTTTGCTGCTGGCCCTGTCAACCACAGTACATTGCTTTTCTTCCGTGTGGTAACTCCTTTCTGCTTCTCCAAACTGGGGGCGTGCCGACCGTAATTTACTGTAGGTAATAAACTGACTATGGATATTTACCTCATACAACCTCACTTCAAAACACTTGAATTATCCCTTTTAAAGTTCTCTATATAACTGTCTGTCTTTTGTTGCATTGTTTGGCTTGCTTTTACTGAAAATGATGAGTCATTCCGTGTTGGCAGCCGAGGTCAGTGTCCTTTTGTCAACTATATAATTGATGTTTTCAAACAGTACAACGGCATCAGCATGAAGAACAAAACTAAAGAAGAGGCTTACCTGGAAATGTTGAAACCGGCGGAAACAATCACGTTCAAGGTCCAGAACTGTGTGGACAACCTCACTGCAATCAAAGAGTCCCCCGGAGATGGATTTTTCATAAGGTACCCTCACTATTTATCAAACAGTCATTATAACCTCAGTAATATGATGTTTGGCCTAACAAAACAGCCATAAAGAAATTCTCATGCCACGTTTTGTTGATTTGTGTTTTGGGTCGAGACTGAATCTATGAAACGGCTGAATCTGAAACACAGAATCTGTCTTATAGGCTCTTTTATGTTCATAATCTTCTGTGGAATTGTCTCTCAATCTGTTACGATCTCGTTCGAAGGTCGGAGGGATGTATTCATCATAACTGCTTCATTGTTCATCTCTTGTCAGAGCACTTTATGAGAGGGTGGCGGAGATAGAGCAGGAGCTGAGCTTTAAGAAAGATGACATCCTGTATGTTGAAGACACGCTACCAAATGGCAATTTCGGCTACTGGATGGCCTGGCAACTGGATGAGAACGCACAGAAGCTGGTAAAGGGGCAGATCCCAAGTAAATACATGTGAGTCCAGCTTATAGTTTACTTTTACACACTATCAACCGTTGTTAAAGAGCGGATGTATGAATACATTTGAGTTTAATGTGCCGATATGTCTCCATAAGGATGGACCAGGAGTTCTACCGGAGACACAGCATGGCCGATATGAAAGACGATAACGGCGCAAGCAAGTCTCTGTCGGCCGCCGCACGGAGATCCTTCTTCCGCCGGAGGCTGAAGCACAAACGCAGCGGATCCAAGGACGGGAAAGATCTGATGGCTCTGGACGCCATAAGCACAGATTCTTTACCCCTCACAGAAGGTGAGAAATCATCTACTGTAGCAGCTTCGTCAGAAATGCACAAGGCGACATAATGAGTTAACGACAATGGTGGATTCTAGAGCGACCTACGTCACCGCAGTGGAGGAAGAAATATTCCTGCTGTCAGCATTTGTACTTCTACTACATTAAAAGGAAAGAAGTATTTGCAGAAAGCTATACTCAAGTTTCCTAAATAGAAGTACTCATTGTAAAGAATGAGAGCATCTAGAACAGGTTGAGTTCATTCACTTAAACTCTTAAAGTGTCTAAATTTCAGTTTCTCACTGAGCTGAAACATGGTGGATTTTTTTTAGAGTTACTAAAAAGTTGACATTTTGAAGTAACAAGTGGTTGTCAGACTATAATGGCGTATTAAGGCCATTGTAGGTTAAAAAAAAAATATTAAAGAGCTGGGGAAGTGGGATAATATTCCGAGAAAAAAAGTAGAATTTCTGCGACTAAAGTCTTACATTTTTGTACGACAAAGTGAATTGATGTGGTTCCTTGACCAAAAAAACAAAGTTTTTTCTTGCAAATTGAGAATATTCAAGTTTCTTTCTCTTAAATTTGTGAGTTTTTTCTTGGAATATTACCCTCCTCCCCCGGCTCCGTATTATTTTATTTTTTTTCAATTCAACTAAATTCCTAATGTAGTGGAGAAAAATAAAATAAAAATGATCCCTGGAATGAAAATATAAAACTCCCAAAGTGCAAATACTCACATAAAGTATCCGTATTTTCATATTATTCCTTCCCCATCTCTGTGTCTCAAATTTCAAGAATCAGGTTCAGATAGAAATATCTGAAAAGAGAATGCAAATGTACTGTACTATAGTGACAACCTAAAATTATTGGTAGCCAGATTAGTCAGGCAGCATGAAAGTTTGGTAAATAGCACGCTGGCTCAGCAGAACATTTCCCATGACACATAAACTCATAACTGTGGTTATTAAAGGGCAGCTGTATCTCTCTCCCCTCTTGTGTATTTTCTAATAAATTGTATTTTTCTGTATTTCCTGCTCAGACGGAGTGAGCCTGATGTACCAGCGGGTCCAGAGGGTGGAGGGCTCTTTCCCCAGACCAGTGCTGATCTTGGGTCCATTAGTGGAGGCCAGTAAGGACATGCTGGTGAAGGAGGCTCCTGCCCAGTTCTGTCGCTGTCTGCCTGGTGAGCCTGAACACACAGAACCAGTAATCGTTATTAGAGTTTATTTACTCATGAAGGATTCTACATGTGTCTCTCATTGTCACATTACAGAGCGGGGTTTCACTAACAGATACTTATCAGTGTGAATTATACCATTTTTTTTTTTTCAAAATTTGATTTATTTTGCTTGCAGAGATCATGAAGGCATCTCAGCAGGCGATAGAGCGGGGAGTAAAGGATTGTGTGTTCATCGACTACAAACGGAGGAGCGGCCATTTTGATGTGACGACTGTAGCATCAATAAAAGAGATCACAGAGAAGGTAAATTCATCATTCAACATACGACGGCTACCAATGTGACATCTGTGGACTAGAAGATCAATAGCAATTTTACTTTGAGTTTTATAAGTTTGTGCACTGCTGTCTTTATAACGTTAGGCTGCAAATAAGAGCTAAGTCCATCTAGATATAAAGGTATTTAACACGTGTGCATCAGTATTCAGATGTAATATTCGTCTATAGTAGCAAATAATGCAATATGACTGAACTGCCAATTGGATCAAAATATAACTTCAAATGACTTTTTAATGTTTTTTTATTATGATTTGTCCAAATGTGGAGTCAAGCAGCTGCATGATCTACTTTGTGCTTGACTTTCCATAAATAAAAACGCAGCTTTAATGTCAACTTTATGTTGGATGTTGATGTATGCGAAGTATGAGCAACAAATATAAGTCATTTGGCATATTTTTTGCTACATTCTGCTTTGAACCACCTACCTCCTCTCCCCATTTCTCATGCAGTCTTTTGCTGTCATTTTCTCTCATAGGACTGTCACTGTTTACTTGACATTGCCCCTCACGCCATCGAGCGTCTTCACAGCGTTCACATCTACCCAATCGTCATATTCATTCGCTACAAAAATGCCAAGCAGATAAAGTGAGTAATCCCATGCCTTGGAAGATGTTTGTTTCAGTTGCTTTCTTGTCTGAAAACATGTCAAGTTATTGTATGTCAAGCGAGCTTTGTGTTTTGGCGCCACTGCTGTTTACCCAGTTTTAGTTTCAAGTTCAGATCCTTCAACGACGAACTGAGAAAAAATCATTCATCCAAGCTTCTGAAGGCTGTTTATGAGAATATAATGTTTAGAAAATGTGATTTTACAGAAATGTAGGCCCAACATAATATGAAATATGAATGCACAAGTCATCAACATACACCTTAGTGTCTGTAGCATCTAATTTAACTATCTATTCTTATTTTACAGTTAACTGATTGGACATTACATTCATATCTAATCCAAAAATGAACAGTTACACAAGATTATTTGGCATAAATGTCATCTTTTCCCAGTCTGGCACACGTTTTGGTCAAGAAGATGGATGTTAGAATGACTCAGCTACACATTTCTCCAAAAGAAATCTCTCATCTATGTTGATGCCAGTTCTCCTTCCAGGAAATATAATGTTTGATTACTCTCATTTAATTTTTGTTCCATGGAGACAGACACTCAGGAAATTGACATCTGTAGAAGTCATAATCACATTCATCCTGCAGACACAACAAAAACTAATTGATCAGCCTGATTTGATCACAGCATCGTTAGTTCCGAAACCACAGCCTGCTCTCTCCCACCACCTGCCGACGTTTTGATAGGATGATTGGGATATCCGGTTTTTTCATTTGTAATCGCATAGGAAGATTAAATCTGCTGAACCCTCAGCAGGGGACTTTATGCACACACACACACACACACACACACACACACACACACACACACACAAACACTCAGGTCTGGCAGAAACGTACACACACCCACGGCCCCAAATCTATGAAGCGTTGCAGCAGGCGAACATGGTGGTGGAGATTGATTCCTGCTAAGCTTTCGCTGTCATCAGCTGAGTGCCAGCTGTCCAGGGAGAGCTCACAGGGCCTGTGGCTCCGCTTTGTGGCGTGGGCGGCTAAAACACTCTCTTCCCCCGCCCGCCACAGCCGCCACATACACACAAACGCACCTCCCACTGCCTGCCTGCTGCAGCGATTGACAGAAGCTCAAGCTTTTTCATGTTGTTTTTATCCTCTGGGAGGCAACAGCAGACCAATATGGTGACTGCATACTGAGTACCAGGGAGAGATGGGAGTGGGACTTTAGGTTAGCTCAGGGGAGGAAGTCTGCGGACAGAGTAGTCACATGACTTCTTCTTAAGACTGTGTGCAAATATGGAGTGAACAAGTGGGCTGGAAGGGTTTGCAGTAGAGACATCTCATAAAAGCGATTAGACATGACACCTGATAGGATTGTACAGTTTGATGATTTGCCATACCATATATATTAAAATGTCCCTTTAATTCAGAATTTATGCTAGTCCATTGTGGGCAATGTTTCAGCTTAATCATATTGAAGCAAAAATTCTGCAAATCCATAAAAAGTGTGTAGGATTTGGCGGCATCTAGTGGTGTGGTTGCAGATTACAACCACCTGAGTACCCCTCCGCTCACTCCTCCCTTTCCAAGACTGTGGTAACGTGTGCAAACGCCGTTCGCCTTGTTCAGAGGCCATCCTTACCATAATAACACTACTTTAGGAGCAACGGAAGTCAGACGGCGGCTGGCGGTACCACGGTTTTGCACTCTGCGGCTCACGATACCGCCGTTTCACAAACGTGTCGGAGAACTACGGTGGCCCTCCGGTAACGTAAAAACGTGAAAGGCTCTCTCTAGAGCCCAGTGTTTGGTTTGTCCGTTCTGGGCTACTGTAGAAACATGGCGGAGCAACATGGAGGACTCTGTGAAGAGGACCCGTAGACATGAAGGGCTCATTCTAAGCTAAAGAAAACACGAAGATTATTAGTTTCAAGGAGGACACTAATAAAAACATAGTTATAAATCTTATATTCCGTTTCTGCTAATAGATCCCCCGAAATGTTTCACACTGTTCCTTTAAGTACTTATCCATATCATCCACCCCTAGTACCTCAGTATAAAGTCACATCCTACAGATATTGCATTGCAAATTTTATCATCCACTCTCACACACAGTCTTCAAAAGAAAAGGTGCTCAGGCTTATGTTGTGATTGTAAACTGGATTTCAGCAAATCTACATAAAATTCCAAATATATATATATATATAAGCACAATGTCAAGAAAAATTGGAAAGGATGAGTTTGTAGGAGTGAGTAGAGCAAACAGCTTTAAACCGATAACACAAGAATTATTTACTGGTTTTGACAAACTCTGACTCCTTCCACACCTCGGTATCTCACCGTGTTATGTTTCTGAGTGTGAAGTGAGATTTTCAAGGATAGTGACAGGTGCTGATGTTTGTCTCCTCAGAGAGCAGAAGGACCCTCTGTACCTGCGGGATAAACTCTCTCAGAAACATTCCAAGGAGCAGTATGAGGCAGCACAGAAAATAGAGCAGGAGTACAGCCGCTTCTTCACAGGTTGGTGGAAACTTATTTTCTCTCTGATGTACTAAAGAAAGCATCGATACAGGAATTACAGTAATAACAATCATTATTTTGAGCTTATATAGACATCTATGGTGTTCTTTAAATGTACTGAATTAGGTAATAAGATGAATAATTTGAGTGTCACTGCAGGGTTGAACACTAGTGTGTAAACAAAAGCTTATCTTTTTAACCCTTATGTCACCGCAGACCAATTATATTGTAATTTTAGGAAGGCACTAAAAATATAATAAAATACATCTCCTATTGTGGTGGCGGCAGGAATCTATAAATCTATATCTCAAAACCAAACATCAGATAAAACCAATACTAACTGTACTAACAGATATCAGTCCAGGTAAGTGGTATTTGGATGAACTGGCCCTTTTTAAAAGGATAGTTCGGGGGTTTTGAAGTACAAGAGTACCGACACGGAAGCAAAGCAATACAGTGCTGTGGACGGGGACGGCAGCAAAATGTATTTTAGCCACCTAAAAGAAAGGCCTATCTAAAAAAAAGTGTTAAAAAAACGCTATATGTCAATGTAATTTTACCTCACAGAACACGGGGGTTAATCCGAACTAACCAAAGTCACACAATAAACAAACAAACCGATCAAGGCAGCGGTAGACCAGCAACTCCTGTGTTCTGCGAGGTAAAATTACAGTTTTTTTCCAATGGAGTCTGGTGGCTTTGGCGAGAGCATAGATAATGGTTTCAGTTCGCCGTCGGAAACATGGACTCTATAGCAAAACCAAACCAGAATGCACAAATACAATGTGCAAAACATCTAGCAAACCCAGTCACAATAAGTCATGGTAACAAGTGTGATATTTTAATATGGTCTAGTTTAGTCTCCGACGGTGCTGGAGGTTACCGGAGTTTTTGGAACACAGTATCTCTGTGGTCTTTCGCAGCCCAGACATAAAGTTTTGGTATCTGGAGCAGCAGCCAGTGTGACACACCCGACTGTCCATCTGATTAATGACTCTATAAAAGGAGGAGATTTATGGGGAAGGGCTTTTGGAAATGAACACATAGCCCCGCTGATCCCTTCTAACAGGGAGAGGTGGCCGGCCAACTTCTGCACCCGAGTCACGACGGTGAGAACTGTAATTATCAGCAGTTATAAATCGGAGTTGGTAGACTGATCACATCCCTGTAGTCCCAAAGTCCAGGACTGAAATTATTTGGCGGCACAGTCCTGTTTGTCCATGAGAGCATTAGTGTTGTTTTTAGCTCTGAGATTATTAGACGATCGACACAACGTTGGATCAACAAGGTTTTGATGCTTTTCTCTTTTTTATATGATTTGAAAATACTGTTTTTGACAATTAGCCGGACAATAAAAGCATAGTGAAGACGTCACACTGGGTTTTGGGAACTTGAGATGCACATTTTTCTAGAGCTAAAACAACTAATTAATCGATTAGTCAATTAACAGAAAATATATCTGAAACTTTTCTGATCATCAGTGTATTGTTAACCATTTTTCAAGCAAAAACACCAAATATTTCTGAGTTCCAGCTTTTCCTTTGTTAGTATTTGCTGCTTTGCTTTATCTTATGTGATAGTAAAGTCGTGTATTTTGTTTTTGAACTGTTGGTTGAACAGCAATTTGAAATTGTAGCTTGCTAAATTGTTAGCCTCTGTGGCATCTAGATGCCAACAATAACGTTAATATTACCGTTGCTTAGCAGCGGTGTTCTCACAGCTTAACCACTTGAACGACCAGCATATTGTGTACAGGAGCTCACGAGTTTCATTTGAAGGCACCATACGTTGGACAGAACTGGGGGTTGAGTTGCATTGTGGGTATTGTAAGCACCAGGTTTTGCAAGGAAGAAGAATGCATGAAATAAAAAAGTTGATGTCTCTGTGTTTTTTTTAACTGTCCATCATGAGGTTGACAATGTTATCTGAGTGCAAAATCGGTGGAGTGGTTTTTCAATCGAGAAGAAAGCTTGAGTCCAACATTTTTCACAAATATTTAACATTTTGTAGACGAACGCTAAATCGATTTATAAAAAAAATGAACTGATAATGAGACAATTCACTAGTTGCAGCCCAATCAGACAGAAATGCTTGAACACTCCTCATGTAAATATTCCTCCCCACCCCCACTGTGTTGCAGGTGTTGTCCAAGGAGGCAGCGTCTCCTACATTTGCACTCAGATCACGACCATCGTGGAGCAGGAACAGAGTAAAGTACTGTGGATTCCAGACGGAGCACCGTAGAAATTTTCTTCTCTCTCACCGGTCACCGCACCTCACTCCAAAACATTAGAGAGGATGTGATTTTTTTATTATGGGATACACAGTGAATCGGTACAGCTAACAGACATCATGGTTAACTCACATATAGCAATATCAGCACTGATGATGATGATGATGATGTAATATTCCCACTACAATAGTGATGTACTGTACTACAGATAGATTTGTTTACACTAGTATTTAATACTTGAATGTTTTATTTTCCCTTTCATCTAGTAGCACTCCTTTAATCCCACTTTTGTCCCGTGAATATGTCGGACCACAGGAAGTCTGCATTTATCGATGCAAACTGAAGACTTTTATTCTTGAAGTGAAGATAGAGTGGACCACTGTGTTCCCTTCTCTATATTTATATTCCTGCCATTTAATTTATCTAATCAAATCAAAGATGTTGAACTTTTGTTATACAAATGTAGTTGTCTAGTTCATAGGAAGGATGGTATTTTCCAATTAATGTTCTTATTTATAGAGAAATTGGGGCGAATTTGCTTCCTACCTTCACATTATGTTGCAGTCTTCTGTTCTATTTTGTTTTTTTTTCATTCATCATTTCAGTCCTCGAAAATAATATTGTGCCAAGCTAAAAGAAATATTTGCTAATTGGATTTATTAACGCTACAACTTCCATTATAAATCACACAGCAGGTATTTTCTTTCGTCCCAGTTTGTGTGTTCTACTGGTTTTGCCAATACTGTTCCTCTTTGTCAAGTGGATTTTTTAGTTTTTTGTTTAAGAAGGGATATTTTATTTGTGGTTGGCTGTCAACTAAACACATTTACATGCACCTCTTGGGTTTTCAGTACATCACGTTGTCGACATTTCATGTTCAAGTTGGATGAAACACTTTAGGTCTTCTCCTAATGAAGGTTAATATTTCTATAAAAATATTAAAAACAAGAGTACGGTTAATGGAATACAAGTTGTCTGTGTTTTACATTTAAATATAATTTGTGTGTTTACTCATCTGATGATTTGAATTACATCCTCAGCTTTTGATAGACTTATTCCCTTTGCTAACACTTTATAATAACTATATTAATATATCAATTATTGTATCAATTCTCCAAAACGCTGTATCGATGACCTCTGACCTCAAGATATGTGAATGAAAATGGGTTCTATGGGTACCCACGAGTCTCCCCTTTACAGACATGCCCACTTTATGATAATCACATGCAGTTTTTTGCATGCAGTATAAATGTTATTTTTGCCTATTCTAAAATTGTGTATTTCTGGGGTGTTCTTTATACTATGACAGTTTTCCTAAAAGTAAATTTAAAATAAAAGCAATATATCGCCTTGCTTACAGTATCTAAGCAATATATAATGTATCATGATACGTATCGTATCGCCAGATTCTTGCCAATACACAGCCCTAAAATGGTCTATAAACATTATTCGATGGCTATTATAAAGTTGCAGCAGATGATTATAATACATTGTTAAATGGTTAATTAATGCTTTGTAAAGTATCTATAAACAATATTTCGATAGTTAATAGTTTGTCAATGGTTAATAATTGGTTTCTGGTCCATCTATCTATGTGATGTTTATAAATGTTTTACAAATAATTTCTTAAAGGTTTACAAATCATTTAGTAATCATTAAAAAATACTTAATATAGTTTATAAAATGTTATAATGCGTGCAACAATAAACTGTTAATAAATAGTTTACTAATGTAATCAGAATGTAATTGTTACAGTCTCTTATCAGCTATGATACAATATATAATTTAGAAACGAATTATTTCACATTACACAAACTAATGATGAAATAACAGAAATAATAGCAGTACTTATTATTAGTAAACATTATTAATTATCATTTGATTGTCTGTTAACAGTAAAATAACTTTACTAAGTTTAATTAACTATCAATTCACCATTTATAAATGGTGGTTATTATCAAGTGTTACCACTTTTTGTCCACTAGGGGGAGTAAACAACCAACTGTAGGTGAGAAATGGTAAGATGTCACTTCATATTTTTCACACCACATTATCATGGCTGCCTACTCTATAGAGAAATACTTATTTATTGACTTGTTTAATAGCTTTCCACATTGTTTATAGCCTATATTCCAAAGTGATGCTATTCTTTTACTGTAAGAGCTGAAATATGTTGGAGATGCTGCTCTCATGAAGTATTAAGTTCATACTTTGAAGAGGATTTGTTTCTATAAAACCCTCAATACACACAGATAACACGATATTCTCTGCTACATCTTCAAAAATTAATGTTTACATGTGTTTTTTTATCGTTTGCACACTACATAATGTAAATCCTCTAATCAGAATCAGAATCGTGTTTATTGCCAGGTGTAAGAGGTATACACTAGGAATTTGCTTTGGTTTTGTTGGTGCAAGTAAACAGTATAATAACAAAAGAATAGATAAAAACGTTAGAAAAAAATAAGAATAAAGAAAATTGAATTTCTACCAATATACAAAATAAGCTATAAACCAAAATAAAAATAAAAATAATTTAGAATAAATGGATAAAGTAGTTAAGTCTTGGAAAGTGTCTCCACAGAAGTTTCAAAGTAAGATGGAGATGGATGGAACCACAAAGTTGCAATCATCAAAAATGGATGAAGCGGTCCCTATAAATAACCAGACATCATCCAGATAGGCATCGACGTCTCTGCTATTGATGGCTCCTCCTCCTCCTCCAGCTACCTGTAAATCTGCGATGCCATCTCCACCGACAAATGGATGTGACAGCCGGAGAAGGACTAAACGCGCTCCTCAACACCAGAAAACCTTAATGTTTTTCAAGCCCCTAGAATAAACTGCGACCTTTATTCTAACGCGCATTCAGGAGGAGCTCATTCAACAGTGCGCGCAAGTAGCAGAGAGCTGCGCTGTTAAAACAAGGTGGAGGAGTGAATCATCGACTCTTTTAACATCGTCATATTCAGTTTCATCCATCGGGACTGAGAGGAGAGGAAAATCGTGAATTTTTTGAGGAGTTTTTGCAAGAAAAATGTGATTTTTACGCACAGAACCAAGCTGGATGACGCACAGCTCCAGCCATGATGGCGCACGACTGATATCCTGATTTTTTATTTATAGGGAAGGGAAGTTTTTATTCTAACAGTGCGTGTGTCGACTCAACTTTTGCTGTCGTTTGCTCAGTGGAGCCAGATGAGAAGAAGGCAGAGAGGAGTCTGGAGGTGGTTGACTTAACATGGCTGGCTGCCGGAGCTCCAAGGAGCGTCTGAATCCACCTTTGGGTTGATTTGTTTTTGGGTTGGAGGGTGGTTGGGTGGTCGATAATGTCGATGAGGGAGAGATTCAACCCGGATCCGTCCATCCACATCTCCAAGATGAGCGTCATCATCCCTTTTTCTCCAGATGTGCCCTGTGACAGCAATGGCCAGCGTATGTGGTGGGCTTTCCTCGCCTCCTCCATGGTCACTTTCTTTGGGGGTCTCTTCATAATCCTCCTGTGGAGAACTCTCAAATATCTGTGGACCGTGTGCTGCCACTGTAACGCCAAGAAGAAGGTATATACACCCAGTCATCATCATCTTATAAAACCACCACCACCACACCCCAGTGAGATTACTTATTTATTTATACAGGGTTTTTTTTGTATAACAGCCAGACAACTATGTGTCTACACTGTTAAGAATTTCCCAGTAAAATAACAGTAAAGAACTGATGGCAGCAGGGTTGCCTTTATGTTACTGTAAAATTAACATTATTATACTGTCACTGAAATTTACAGCTTTGTACTGTTAATGAAAAATACAGTTTTTTTTAATTAATTTCACAGTATTTTACAGTTAATTTACTGTTTAAAGAGACTAAGCAGGTTACAGACATAGGAATAGTCACACTAAATACAATTAAAGGCACTTGTTAGGAAAAAAGGCTATAATAGACTTGTTGACACTTTTCCCAAAAATGTCTGTCTATAGCTGGCTACAAGCACAGAATTCAAACCACAACAACATGTGAGTGAAGAACAGAGCTAATTCACTGATTTTACAATCATGTACAATGTACAAGCCTCACATGTGCAGATCAGGTCCCAGAATTCAAGAAATACTGCATGAAACTGTTACTGATGATACTTTAGACAGTTGATCAGCAGAAAAGTGCTGTTTAATACTGTTGAAAACCTGCTGTAAATTAACAGCAATTGTTTACAGTGCAGCAGCCAGGTTGATTTATGAAATGGGTTTGTAATTAAATCTGTGTTAAATAAGGCCCCCAATCTACAGAGAGCACAGAGCAGGACTTTGAATAATTAACTCAGCTACTCTTGGCTTAATATCACACACAGTAACAATGGATAATATTAAACTAAAAGATGTCACTCTACTGGTGAACTAGAGTGTGTTTGGGAAGGTTTTTAGTTGCAAGTGCAGCTGACACTTGTTGGTGGACCCTCTTATTTGTCCATTAGGCTGATTTGAAAATGATCCAACACACAATATAATACATAATGATTGCTTCTCTTCCTTATGTAATTATTTTTTTTTTTTGACATTTGACTATATTAATTGTATATTAACATCATAGCAGATTCAAGTTATAGTCAGGATTGTAAAACATTTTTTTTTTAAATCTCAGTAGTACTCTATCCTTTCTTTTTCTTAAAACATTTTCAGATTTGGGCTTGTTATGATGTTAAAAATGGGATATTTAAAGGGGTTGGTTCACCCAAAATTCACCCAAAGTTCTCCCACTTAATATCTCCTCTTGTGTTTAGTCATGCAGATAATTTTGGTTTTCTTTACCAATGTTTTGAGATTTTTCCATCTGAGATATCTGCCTCCACTCCGGTACAATGGAGGTGAATGGAATGTCATTATAGTGCTTCTGAAAACAGTAAAATAATAATAATAATAATGGCAACTTGTCTTTCTAGAAACAATGTTCTTGCGATTCTGGATAATCCGCATGTGAACATTTTGCATTGGAACTACTTTCTATTGAATAATTAGTCTCCATGAAAACTGTTCACAGCTTGTTCTGTGAATTAATCAGAGTAACAGACACTTTCTGGAGAGAGATGTTGCTGTTGAATCTTTTCATGTAATTTCTCAATGCTCAGTGACTGAGGCCGACACAATATCAGATTTTCACCACACGATTATCATGACCAAAAGGATTCCCGATAACGATATCGGGATGTGTTTTGTCTCTTTATTGGTAAATGAATTAGACTCAAAATACAGGTGTCAGGAGGTGGAGAGAGAGAGAGTCTGTAACCATAATAGAAAATTCCCTTCATTGCGCTTTTATTGGGGGTGGAGACACAATTTATTTTGTAATTTTGATGAACCCACACTTTATGATTTTAAGACATGGTTGAAAAAAGTGAGATTCTTGCTTTTAAGACCAATATGTAATTAAAAAACAGTTGTCATCCATAGCATAGTTTCCCACGATTTACGTTCCCATCAACATAGTGTGAGTGAAGCCCTCCAGTGAACCGTGCAGCACCATTTGTTTGACACGTTTCCAAAAGTCAGGAATAGTTTTTGCCTGTTCAGGACACACAGAGTTCGTCAGCTGTCGTACATTGTTGGATGTCCAACAGACATTCTCCTACCAGTGGTGGTGTGCATCTGTAGCGTGTGTGTGTGTGTGGAGGCTAACACTCATGTCACAGCATAATCCCCGGAAATCATTTTCATAACATTTAAGGCAGACTGCCACTAGATTTTCTGTTTCACAATTGTTACGACACCATCTGCCCGAGGCCGCCCGCAGTCCTACAGTTTCTCTGCTGTATGTCATCTTACTCTAACTGTATCTTAAAGTTCGTATTCTTCCATGTATAATAAAGATGGACTCGCTGATACAAGTGCCAGAGATGGAGCAGTTTATATTTTTTACCTAATGTGTGTGCGTTCATCTCTCAGACAGGCAGAGAAATGGCAAAGGCTGCATGCAGGGGTGGTGCTGACCTTTTGAAGGGAGACGTCTGTATCATTTCCATGCTTTGGTTGAAGCTGGTTACAATTAGGGCTGCAACTATAACGACTACTTTCATCTCTGCTCATATATTTTTGGTTATTTAGTTAATCGCATAGCCTTTAAAATGTCTGAAAATATAAAAAAAATGCAAGGTGATGTCCAAGGAGATTGCCATTTATCTGACCAACAATTCAAAACCCAAAGATATACAAGTTATTAGAGCTGCAGCGATTAATCGATTGATTGCTACTATTTTGATAATCGATTAATCAGTTTGAGGATTTTTTTTAAGAATAAAGAGTCCAAATGTTTCTGATTCCAGCTTCATAAATGTGAATATTTTCTGGTTTCTTTACACCTCTATGACAGTAAACTGAATATCTTTGAGTTGTGGACAAAACAAGACATTTGAGGACGTCATCTTGGGCTTTGGGAAACATTGATTTAACATTTTTCACCATTTACATTTTATAGACCAAACAACTAATCGATTAATCGAGAAAATAATCGACAGATTGATCAGCAATGAAAATAATCGTAAGTTGCAGCCCTACAAGTTATAATAATAAAACTGAGAAGAGCAGCAAATCTTCAATTTGAGAAGCATTTATTTGCGTGATTAATCACTTAAAGCTTCAGTAGGCAGAATATTTTTGGCATCATTGGGCAAAAAATCCATAATAACCTTTCAGCATATTGTAATTCACGTGCTCTGCAATAACTAGACTTCTGCACCTCCTCATGGCTCTGTTTTCAGGCTTTAAAAACCTAGCCCTTGATGGGAGACTTTGACCAATCACAGGTCATTTCAGATAGAGAGCGTTCCTATTGAGTGTTCCTATTGGCTGTGCTCCGGCTGGTGGGCGGTGCTTGGTATTTCCTCAACTGATCTCAACATGGCTGCCGGGTCACAAACTTTCTCATTTTACAGCTAAACCGTGCACTACAAGATGTTTCTGAAAACATTTGAGGAGAGAAATAGGCATAACAGTAACAGAATATTGATTCATATTTGATCAGCGCTGCCTAGTTTGACCGTTTGGGAGTGATTGACAGCTGCTCAGAGACGGCAGGCTCCAGCTCGGCTCTGATTGGTTGTTTTCCTCCGGTCTGTGAAATCTTGCAGGACACAGAGGCACATGATTTCTTTTTTTCAGATTACCTCATGCACTATACTGTCAGGATATAGTGACCGTTTTATAAAAATAACTTCTTTTTTTTAATCATATTTGCTCCATTTCTACCCACTGCTGCTTTAAAGGGAAGATCGATTAGCTAAGAGTCTCAGCATCTTAAGTTTTATTTATACATGTACAGAAATATATCAGTGAAAATCAGATCAGGATGAGGTTGTTGCTTTCAGAGTCGAACACTGTTCATGTGTGAATAACAAGAGAGCAGTCAGATTTTGTGTTTTTTAGCTCAGTTTGTGCCAAGAGAAGAAGCTGGTGGGCTCCACCAACCTGTTGTGCTCCTCTGTGGGAGTCAGCCAGAGACGGGTCATCTTTTCACTTCCAATCTCCCCCTCTCTGCCTTTTGCTCTCCCAGCATTAATTTCATAACTCCTGCCCCCTGTCTTCTTCTTCTTCTTCCTCTTCTCACCCTCTTTTTCTCATCCAAGAATCAACCTTCCTCCAAAAGTGTCAGAAATGCAGTGTCAGGCGCATACGGTATGTGCCATATGAATCAGTGTTTTTGTTGCTAAGCAACTAGCAAGCAAAGGATTTCATTATAAGAGTAAATGTGTCTCTGTTATGCAGTTGTCTCGGCTGTGAGATGTGGCAGGTTGTGTTGGAGGAACACCTCCCAACCCCCTCCCAGTCTGTGCATGTCATTAGCAGCCCCAAACATGGAGCTTTCAGTGCACATTGTTAGCGTTCAGAGATGGGAGTTGATAATCAGTTTCCTCCTTTTCTGGTTTCCAGTTTGTTTTCTCCCCCCCACTCGGCGGGGCGTTCGCTGCCCCCGTTCTGTTCAGTTCTGACAGCTCTCATGTCTCTGAGACTGAGCCTCTGTGGCTCTCTGCCTTCCCAGTCGGATGGTAATCGATGAAACTCGTCATCTGTGAGGTTCTGATGAATGACGGCTATTATCCGTCTGGGAGGAAGAGGGAAATTGTAAATGGCACTGTACTCATGATGGGAGGATGACAAGCTGTGGCAGCTTCTCAGTCATTTTTCAAGTTTCATTGAAGGAATGTGTTTCATTGTTCATTCAATCTGTGTTCAGGAGAGCTGCTGGAGGTTTGAGACACCATATATCCAACAGTAGACAAAGGTCGATGTGTTGTGTGTTCAAGGTATTGAAAGAGGCTCCTCACCCAGAGACGGCACTGACCGATTTGGTACCCTATAGGCAAGATTGTAGCTGGTGCCCCTTGCATCGCAGCCACTTCCAACAACAATCATTTTACGCTATGCAAATCAGACATAAAGACAAACTGTATTTCTCAAAATGATGTAGTTATACAAGTTATTCCCCAAACACCTGAATAGTCTTTCTAACTTTCCCTAATGGCTAATTTAAGGTGTGAGTAACTGACGTCAACTCTAGCTATTTATTAGCTGTTAAGGTGATGCGCCTGGGGGATGCTGCGGGCAACACAGAAAATAGGGCCTATTTAATAGGCTACATAGTTATGTTGTTGTGGGCTTTTTGTAATATTTTGAAATAATAGCATTAAAATAGTATTCGTAAAAAATAGTAGAAATTATAAGATTATAATTTTTTTCCTTCCCTTATTTGGGGCGCCCCTATGGATGGATGGCGACCCGAAGCATTCGCCTATACCATATTTTTAGCCACTCTCGCTGTGTGGCTCTGGCAATTTTGGCCGGCCGACCACTATTGGTTGCCATGAAATTTTGTACATACATTCATGTTCCTCTCAGAATGAATTGTAATAACTTCAGTCATCTCCTGCATCTGCATCTCTAGCGCCATCATGAGGTTGACATTTTTAGTTTTGAGCGAACAACGATGGCAGTGAAATTTCATCAGGTCAACATTTTAATTGGTCCAATACTTTGGTTTGTGACTAAATACCTGCAAAACTAACATTCCCATCAGCCTCAGCTGTACTTTGTGTTTGGTGCTAGTTAGCGAATGTTAGCAGGATAAACTAAGATGGTGAACATTATTAGTATGCAGACGTTAGCATTCGTCTCAAAGTGACTTGTTCTGCTAGTAATACTCTTTTTTAATAATTAACATCTATTGCATGATGTCTTTACGTCGTGTCCATTTCTGGTTGAATAATGTTTGATTTATATCTAAAAAGGCAGGTTGCATCACACAGTCAGAGCACCATGTGCGTCCTCTGGCAGTGACTCACGGTGTCCTCAGATGTGTCAGGTGCATCGTGGGGTGGGTGGGGGAGTTTGGGGGTCGGTGGGGGTGATTGGAGGATTCAGATGGAGAGTCACTCTCACGCTGCTTTAAAGTGTCGTCTGAAATATTGTAATTATGAGACGAGTGCTCATGATCGAACAGTGGTAATTACGAGTCAGAAAGTTGGAATAGCGGAGTGGCACTTTGCTGTTGTGTGTCTCTCTCGCACGTACACACACACACACACACACACACACACTGGCAACAGGTCAAGCAGAGTGAATATTAATGCTGCACAACATCAACTACATCGGCTATCATAGATTTTTTTTTAGCCGTTTTTGCTCACCATATCTGAAACACAAACTGGTGCTCTGCGGCACGATTTAATGAAAAATACAAGAGCCAGATTTCGTTAGTGTCCATTTCATTTAATCTGCAGCCAGGAGAGCTTTAACACTTCAAATATGAACTTAAAAGAAGAAGAAGCACTTGAAGGCAGCATCATTTATTTAACTTCTGGACCTTGAATCCTTCCACAAAAGTCTCTGCAATTCAGCCCTTCAGTCTTTTTTGTTAAGAAATCACATATATATTTCCTTGTAATGTCTTTTTAATCGGCTGTGTAGTTAGTTAGGCAAGTATTAGCTACTCACATTGCATAATATACGCAGCATGCTGCAGCTTGGCTGTCACTGCACCATCTGGGATCCAACAGGTCTCAGATTAACACAAATGTTAAACATCTCGACGGTGCCAGAGAGCCCGCTCTGCTGCTTTTTGTCAGCCAGTAAGACAAAAGATGCACTTGAGTATGTTGCAAGACAGGGAAAATGTTTATTTATGTATACATGTTGTGTTATTTTTAATATTTTTGTAATGAAAATCACACAAAAAGTCACTCTACTTGCTTGTGCAGATAGTCTTTAACCATTTTCACTGATTTTCGTCGCCACATTTCACAGTTTTGCTCTTTTCAACTATTTCAAATAGTTTGTGATAATGTTCATCAACAGGTGTCATTTATTAATAACAATGCATCGTGTCCAATTTTAGCTCCCGGTTCCACATAGCAAGCCCAGTATAGCTGCTGACTGAAAGCTTAGTTGCTCTTCGTTGTTTGTATTCATGTAGATATTAACCAAATAATTGCATTCATTCAGAGACTCATTTATTAGAAGGGCACGGGGCCAAGTGCCACATGTGATAAAGTCTTTATTCACACAGCCGAGGGGCCATAGATCAGTTATGAGATATTTCAGGAAGTTTTTCCTCCTTTGAGAATGTCTCGATTTATTATTAATGCGATCTGTATTAATATATTTTTAAATAATTTATTCACTTTTGCAGAAATTGTGTCACGAGCCGCATGTTCTATTCTAGTTTCATGCGCTCGCCGTTTGAGGAATGATCGTGGTGGATCCTGAGAATAGGCTAGCGATGTTGATCGATGACCTCTGGTGTCAGGAGGACTGGATTCAGGCGAGATAGTGAAACCTATATTTGGAGGCTCAGACTATTGATCAAAGTGACAAAGAGGAGAAGTGGGTGTAATGACTTCATCTACTTTCTCTGGCGTCTGCTGCTACATTAAAAATGTATCCCGTCTATTTTCATTTCATTAAAATAAAGTCCAGTGGAAGATTGTTTAACCAGCTCTTGATGTAAAACTTTTACAAAAGTAAATATCACATCCATATGATCATAACTAAACCAACGTTCTTCATCCTGCGTGTGACCTTAAGATGACCTTGACCCCTCTTTAAAGAATAATTAGACAGAAGAATGTCATGAATCACAAATCATTAATCTTTTGAACTCTTGCCTGTCCTGGCATTTTAAAATACCATAGCCAATGTGTTTTCAATTTACATTTTTAGATTTGGTCATTAAAGTGCTGGAGGGAAAACAGCGTGATGCCAATTAAGCCTACTTAACGGCTTCCCTCATCACAGCCATGCAAGTGTCACTTTATTCATTAAAATAGGGAAGTGCACCATCACATAAATACAGCAGGTCAAGTGTTTCATAGAGTTGTGTTGGTGAAAAAGTCAGAGAAGACTTCATATGAACTGTGACGTTATTGCAAAGTGTTTTGGAAAGAAAACAAAGGCCCAATCCCAATGTCCACACTCACAGACTCACAGACTTTGAAGAACGTTCCCACAAAGTCCGCGAGGGTTTAGGGCTGCCCCACTGTCAAATCGTTGAGTCCTTGAGAGCTCTCACGGTCATTTTGAGCCCTTTTATGAACACTTTTAGTAAGTCTGCATTCCTACGGACTTTGCCTGAGGGAATTACCCACAATTCATAGCATTGTGACGTTAAACACAGGGTTACCACGGTTACCAGGGGAAGCTGGAGGCGTAAAAAAAAAAAAAGGTAAACAAAGAGGACGGCACATGGGTTGTTCAGCCAGGCATATTTAGATTTACACAGAAACATTAAGGATTTAAGATGAAACATAAAAAACACATGGAGTCAGAGGAATACTTGTTTTATTCATCGACCATTTCTTTTCATTTTGCTTAATGAAGTTTGACAAGTAGATTTTTTGACAGTTACCTCTAGTCTCATAAGTCTGGAAGACGTTCAAATAGGCAGTAAAAAAAATGTAAAATAAAAACCCACAATTGGTGTCGTCAAGGTAATGTGATATGTCGCAGCAAAGTACTGTCCCATTCGTATTTATACCATTTCAAGCCCTTGCAGCCTCTCACACTCAAGGTCAAGGCCTGCACGCGGTCCATCACCTGTTCATAGTTACACGATAACAATAAGCTCTTCAGATGTCATATTGAGAAAAATAAATAAATATAGCCCTAGCCTATATTGCGATAGAAACAATATAGGAAAATATATACAACAGACATTTTTATATCGTTTTGACTATATATATTATCATATTGCCAAGCCCTAGGCTGAGTGGTAATACTCTGTATGATCAGTACTGACTTTCATGTGTATTATCAGTGCCTTCCTTTAAATGAAGTACTCATCAACCATTCCCAGAAGAACTCTTAGATCCATCATCCTCCCGACAAATACTTCCCCACAGCTCCTGGCAGAAACACTTGCTCCATCATCTGAGAATAACAAAATGTGTCCACTAAGCCGTATTAGTGTCTCATTTCACCAAGCGGTTTGTTTAACCAATTTGTATTCCACGGTCATAAATATAAGAAGCCTAAACGCTCAATGTGTTATTGATTATGCCTACTATATTTCATGAGAGCAGCCGAGGATGCGATATATTATTCAGCAGGACTGCATATCAATAAGTACTGAACCATTAATAAATAAGAAATCCTCAGCAATGGTACACCAACTTTATTATTTCTTACAGCAACTTAGACCATAGGTTTAGTGGTTTACAGTAAGCTTATTTCATTTTTAACATCAATATGATGCTCCTAAAGTAATTTATACTATTTAACTATTATCAGTATTGTATTTTGTGACTTTATCCACCTTTTCATTAGTTTTCTTTTATTAAAAATAGGTCCTGTTGTCGCTAATCTGTGATATTTTCATCGTGTGGTGTCAGTATATTGTAGGGACTGTCAAGAGGTTATAATGCTGTAACTGAAGAGCTTGTTGGATGCCATTAGCTTTATGTTACTTAACAGTTCCTTAACACTCATTCAACAGGCTGCTGACTGACAACATGTTCTTTTCCCTTTTAGTCTCTAACCCATAGTCTGATCCACTCACCCTGATCTTCTTAAGGGGATTCAAAAGAAAAGAGATTTAACTTAAATTCCCCCAGAGGCTCTGTTTCATGACCAGTCTAATGAGGTTTTTTTTTTCAATATAAATAGATGTAACCTCGGAAAGTCTCAGTAGTTGGGTTCACAGTGTAAAATAACTGCTGCAAAAGTGCCTGTTTACCCATTTTATTATAGCAAAAGATACAAATAACTAATAAATAAATGGGAAACACTGTCTGAACACAGCTGATACCTGTTGCCTCTCATTTATAAATTGCAGTTTCACAGAATTTTCCATCCCCGTGTCTCGTTTGCTGCATTAGCTCCTAAGTGAGCTGGACATGTTATTATGGTGTTATCAGGTTAGTGCTGCAGGGCTCTGGACCGGCTGGAGGAAGTGTAACAAGGCCTGCTGCTGGTCCTGTTTGTCTCTGACTAATGGCTCTGAACATGATTGAATTTCTTAGTGCGGCCAGCTATTTCGTAATAATAATGGAGACGGTTGAAATGTGTGGCGTGTGGGTGGACACCGTTATGGAATACCAGGCTGAAACCTTTTTTTACATTAAAAGGTGTAAAATACGTAAGTACTGGTATAATAATACTATTTCCATTTTCTGAGACTTGGTCATTTTGTCTCCACTGTATTTCTGAGGGAAATATTGAACTTTTCACATCTAGCTGATGGCACTGAACAAACATTGAGCTCATCAAGATTGTTCATGTTCTTGTTTAGACTATTGTTATGATAATTAGTATAATAGAGTCTGGTGAAACCCTAAAAATGGTACAGTGCCAGGTCTTGACACGCTCTCATACTCTGCTGTTGAGAAATGATTGCATTAATAGGTTTGCTTTCCTTTCTTTCAACAATACTAATGACGCCTCTGTTCAGTATACTTGCTGACAAGTTCGCATTTTCATTTTTGATGCTTTCACGCGTTTTTGCAAACATTGCTGTAATGAAGATTTAAATGCAGGAAATTTATTTAAAAATTGAATTAGTCCTTTCCTAAGAAGTAGAGCTGCAGCGATTAATCAATGAATCGATTAGTTGTCAACTATTAAATTAATCGCCAAGTATTTTTATGATCGATTAATTGTAATCAATCAAATCAGTAATATCTTAAGAAAAAAATATTAATTTTTTTTGGATTCCAGCTTCTTAAATGTGAATATTTTTTGGTTTCTTTACTCCTCTACGACAGTAAACTGAATCTCTTTGAGCTTTGGACAAAACAAGACATTTGAGGACGTCATCTTGGGCTCTGGGAAACACTGATCGAGATTTATCATCATTTTATAGACCAAACAACTAATTGATTCATCGAGAAAATAATCAACAGATTAATCAACTATGAAAATAATCGTTAGTTGCTGCCCTACTTTAAAGGATAAGTCTGCTGATATTTAGCAAATGTTACACAAAGTAAATAGTCTATTTGTTGGGTACTATTTTCACCTGTGGATTAATACACATTTGGTGCTTTGGTGAGAAAGTTTGTGACCCGGCAGCCATGTTGAGATAAGTTGAGGAAATACTGAACACCAACACCAGCTGGAGCAAACTTTCTCATCTTACAGCTAAACAGTACACTACAAGATGTTTCTGAAAACATTTGAGGCGAGAAATAGACATTACAGTAACAGAATATTGATTCATATTTGATCAGCGCTGCCTAGTTTGACCGTTTGATCGGAGTACGCGAGTGATTGACGGCTGCCTCCATTGAATGAACAGCCAATACGAACGCTCTCTCTCTGAATTGACCTTTGATTGGCCAAAGTCTCCAGTCACGGGCTAGATTTTCTAAAGCCTGAAAACAGAGCCATGAGGAGGTGCAGAACTCTAGTTATCTCTCAGAACATTTGAATTACAATATGCTGAAAGGTTATTGTGGAATTTTTGCCCAATGATGGCAAAAACCTTCTGTCCACTGCCACTAATTCACACACCGTTGCACAGGATGACATGTTCCGACATTACGATGAACGTGGGCACTGTTTATTTTAAGTTGATCCCGTATACACCATCCTGCTGCCATAAATACCCACTAGCGCACCAAATCCGTGGCTAAAAATAGTCCCCAACAAATACACAATTTAATCCTGCTTGAATAATGTTTGCTTAAAAACTACAATGCCCAACTGTTTCAGGAGAATTGTTTACCCTTTTTTAAAAGTGAAGCCGTTTGTACAGATTTCTGTGACAATAAGATTTCATGGGATTTAATGCCAGTGACAAAAACTATAGAATATTACCAGCCGTACTCTTTAACTTAAGTAATAGATTCCAGTTGATTTCTCATCCTTCATCCTAAACCAGACTGCTGGCAAACAGATGCCTGTGTTATCTCACAACTGTGTACCCATATGTTGAGGACCATATTCATTGAGTCCCTTATTTAAGTGGTGCTGCGCCAACTCCAGCTTTACAAAGATCTATGGTGCAGTGGACGCATAACACGTGTCACATTGTTGCATGCCAGGAGTTCTTCGAAGCCGGCTGCTCTATCCCGCCAGACACGTAGCCCATTCTGCACCTGTAGAATGTGGCATGTTGAGATCTTGGGCATTAACACCCCAACAAAAAAAGGACTGCCGCAATAGTATGCACACATGTTAATAGCAACCACATAAGCTGTAACTTTCAGAACAGTTATTTTTCCCCTCTAACTATGTAAATGTGCATCAACTATCCCACATGACGAGCAGAGCTGCAGGAGAAAGGCCTCGGAGAGAGTGATGTGTGACACCATTAAGGTAGAGGAGGAGTAGGATGTCACAGGGTAAAGAGTCTGAGTCGCGTTAGCCTTGAGGCTGTGGGGTGTTTCATCAGGGAGCATGGCTAACCTCTGCATCCTGTCTCAATTTCCTGCTCTGTGAATCATGCCAGTCCCAGCAGACAGACAGACAGACGGACAGTTAGACAGGTGGACAGACAGGCAGGCAGGCAGCCCACTCAGTGGAGCAGAAACACCAGGAGCTCAGTGGCTGCCATGGATACACTCCTGGAGCCTCTTTGCTGCTCTCACTCTGTATGTTTACTGTATGCATGTGTGCATGCATGAGCGTGGGTTTATTTTGGAAACCTTGAGCCCGGTCACTATAATAAGAATGGCGCATTTATGTTTCTGAAGTGGTGATTTTTAGTTATTGAGCAGTTGTTCGTGTTGTGTTTTTGCATAGCTGTCAATCAAACAAAAAACGTAGGTGGTACTTTCTATTGAGGTTTGGATTTCTGTAGGTGGTATTGTACTCCTTTATGTCAACTTAAAGGTGCTCTATACGATATCCAGAGCATTAATACAGCATCAAAAAACGATATGCTATGTAAAGATATAGAGGAGTAATGTCTACCTGAGCAGAGAATGAAGTCACTCTCCCTCTGTGTGTGTTGTAATCCGAGCTTCTCCGTGCTTTGTTGACTTCGCTGGACCGACCGTGCGTGCCTTTAAGTGCATGTTCGTGCATGTGAGCATGTCGCACTGGCTAGCTCACGGCCAGCGCTCTATACTGCACTCATGCGGTGGTTACAGCTGATAACGCCGTTACGTTAAAAGCGAGAAATATATAATATCGTAATTCATTCCCATGCATGGTGTTCAGTGTAATCACAGTCCATGGCTCTTCTGCCAACAGCAGGGGGTCTCTCCCTCTCCTCTTGCGCCGTACACAGGCAGACAGTCAGCCGACACAACCACTAGGCCTTATGCAAATGATGCGCAATGATGTCATCTGATGACTTTAGTTACTTTTGGAGCTAGTGCTAACTACTTTCATTGGAAAAAGGGTTGGCAACACTGGCTGCGAGCCGCTGGCTCAGCCGTCTCCATGTTGAGAGCTGCGCAGATGCAATAGAAATTTCCCCCAATCTCACATTTAGCACCGTTAAAGCTGATCTAATCAATATTTTTCTTTTTATTAACAATGAATGAAGTGACAATTTATAATGTGAAAAGCGTAACTTGTCACCCAACTGTGCAGCTCATCTCAGCTTTAAGAGTTTTAGTGTCTTTAAGCACCTTTTTTTTGGTTTCATTAACCCTTTTTTTCTGACACAGCAGGACAATATTAACATAATGGGGCATTTGGAGTTTAAAGCTGCACTAATCAATACTTGTATATATGAAAATCATGATTATATTGCTAGATTTGAGTCAATGATTGTCCATGACAATTATTAGTCTTTACTGGTTAGGGTTAATGATTATCTAATGGCCCTTTTGTGTATTAACATTGTGGCTATTTAAACTACAGGAAGAACAATCTTAAAGCTGCACTAATCAATATTTTAATATGAACTTATGACTAACGTTAAATGAGTGATAAGTGTTATGTGAAAGGTGTCACTTGACACAAACACTTGTGACAAAAAGCCACAGAGAATTATTACCCAACTCTCCATATCACCCCAGCTGTTAAATCGCCTTTTAGCTCTTAGTTTCAGTTTTATTGCCCGCGACTTAAGTGTTTTGGTTCACTCTCCGCACCCTCAGTAGCAACAGGCAGATGTTTTCAGTAAAGCAGGCCTACCAAAGAACAGACGGACAAATTTAGCAACTAGCCCGTGAACATAGTGGAGCATTTAGCAGCTAAAGAGCCAGATATTTTTCTCTAGGAGACCAAAATAGAAGTAGAAGGGGAGTGAATACTGGACTTAAATTTGTCAGGTGGCCAGAAACCCGACTCCAAATTTATTCTAATGTTGCTCCATGTCTGCTAACACGCTAGCCATAAAGTGAAATATCAATGCAAGTCATGATACTTGCAGCTACTTGCTCCCTGCTATACCAGGAACGGTGGCTGTTATCATACTAAAGTCGAATCTTGATCTTGCCTCTTTCATGTGCACAAAAATATTGCACTTAACTCATACTGAAGAAGCTAATGTTTAGTCAAAACAATGAGAATCCCGTAACTATTATAGCTGTACAGCTGCTTTTTGATGTTTCTGATTTTGCTCACAGCTAATGACATATATAATATTACACTTGTCATATACAAACATCACAATACACTACGGAAACACTAGCTTTGTAGTCAAATGTACTCTTGCTCGTACTGGCTATTTCTTTCAATTTAACTTGATGAAATTTCAAGCTGTTATTACACTGGACTCAAAGCTTCTGCACTGCTGGACATCACCAACAGAATTAAATAAATAAGAGCACTAACACCACCATGTGGCTCTACCTATTGGCTCCCTCTGTCTTTATTGGTCTTCGTGCTGTGGCCTGCATGCTAGCAGGACAGCAGCTGGGTGTACACCAATGTGTTGAGAAAGAGTAGGAAAATATAAACATTTATCTTATAACTAACTGCTATTTCAGTGGAACACATATTTTCCCATGCTGGAGGATTTTTCCTTGGAATGATCCAACAGAACAGGAAAAAGGCCGTTATGTAATGGCTGTAGGTTGATTTGATTTCTTTTTTTTTATTTGATTCTTTATTTTCGTGTCATGCACGTAAAGCGTCCGACCCTCATGGGTTTACAAGACACCAAAAATACAGTTGCAGAGGTCAAACATTTCATAATATTTCATTCAATTACAAAATTACAGTTTTTTTTACCACTCGGCCTTAAACAAAATATTCTGCCTTCTCCCCGAAGCTTAGCAAATAAGATTCGCTACAAAAAAAGGTTCCCTTCCTGAAGCACAACTCAAGTTTTTCATCATCCAGCCAAAAGAAATCAACATAAATGGAGGTCATTTTATTAATAAGTACATCCCTAAAAAACAAAAAGTGAACCTCTTTCTCAATTTCACCTAACAAACAAAGTCAAGGGCTAGGCCTCACATTTCTTTGTTTGTTGTACTGACTTTCAAATGAATCATTTTCTATTAAACTCTGGTCAAGTGTCAGATCTTTCACTGTTGCCTTCTGCATCTTCTTCCATACAGGAGGTCCATCGGATCATCACAGTCGATGGCATCAAGCGCACCGACAAGGACGACCCGGCGGCCAGCGAGGTGGGCTGGATGACCTCGGTCAAAGACTGGGCCGGAGTCATGATATCCGCTCAGACGCTGACAGGAAGAGTCCTGGTGAGTTCACACTCGGTCGACATCCTTCGCTTAATCTTTGATTGACATCTCCAGCTACTTTAGCCTACGTGTAGCAGCAGGCCGTTGGTTAAGACGTCAGTGAGATGAAGCGTGACAGCCGATCATGATCACCCCCCAACTTCCACATGACAGCTTGGCGCTCAGGTTGAACTCCCTCATAGCGTGTTTGTCTGTGAAAGGGCCTTGTGTAAAAAACATTTGTTATTATAGGACAGGCCTTGCTGAGGAGGAGCTCGCATCTAACAAGCCACAAATCGTGCACGCTTGAATGTTCCTTGAATTTATTTCTGCTTGTCCGACGCATAAATATAAAGTTTTTTTGAATCTTGGTAGCTTATCTCTCAGACAGGAAGGCAGACGCATCAAAACAAAGCCTGGGGGGCAAAAAAAGGAGAGATTTAAAGAGTGTATTAAGGTCATACATCCTATAATGCCCTCAGACAGCAGAGAGAAACAGATCCAGACGGACGGAGGGAGGAGGGACATGTACAGTTTACCAATTGCATTTGGTCAGCTGAAGTGGTTGCCATGGCGCCTGATGTGTCTGTTGACAGTGTGGAGAGCACATGTCTCTTCGACCACTTATGAGATCCTTATCAGATCCTTATTTTACTCTAAGCTGCCCCACCCGTTGGGACGGCGTTCAGTCAAGGACAATTTCAGGATGATGAAGAATCTGCTGTTCTTTTTGGGTTTTATTTTAGTGTTTGATGAATTGGATGTAAGTGCTTGGCAACGCAAGAGTAGGACTGAGGAGTGATGAAATGAAATGGCATGAGTGGAAGCCCCATGCCAAAGGCTTGCCGCAGTGCTCGGGGCTGATCCCACTTTCACCCACCCCACTAAATGTGGTGTTGGCTCGGTACGTGGAGGTTGTTAATCATGAATGCTGGGTGGGCAGCCACACTCGAGCATAACGGTTTGATGTGGAATATTAACGGACCACTTTAGCTCATGTTTGTGGGACAAAAAGCTACTGGCATTTTTGGAAGGATAAGAAGGAAAAGCATCCTAGTTGTTGTCAACACAAAATTATTTATTCAAAAGGGTCTCTCACTGTGACAAACACTTCATGTCAAGTGCTTTAGTCATAAAATGTGCATCGTGTTTGTATGATTCCTGCTGTTGGTGTACGTTGTCATTTAAAAACCCAATGAAGTGGAACATTTGTTGTTGTTTTGAGATGATGTGTGTAGCCGTGAGCTTCTGCAAGGAGGTGATTAATACTTTTTTTTTTTGCTCTCAGTTGGTGCTAAAAACAGCACGTTTTCTTCATCTTCCTCCAAATGTCACATGAAACTCTGATGACTCAGGCTGAACTCAGGTTGTCCCCATGGCGTCGTCTATTAGCTCGTCCTGAGCGCAGACGCCAGTGATGGTTAATGGTGACAGCAACATATTGCTAACAGAAGCGTGACATCAGCTTGTGTGTTTCCGTGTTTTTCCCACTTTGAACCACCAACGCTCCCCTCAATTTGTACGTGCGTGTGTGTGTGCAGCTCAAGTGCCCTGTCTCAATGATGGCTTGACACACAACTGTTTAGCGAGCGCTCGTCTGTAACCATGGCAACTGCAGCTTACCTAAACACGGCAGATGTGTGTGTTTTCTATATCAGGCTGTTTAGGGGGCACATTAAAGCCTATTTCCAGGCCATCTGAGAGGGAGTTTTACCGGGGAGTAAGAGGTTGGCTTAAGTGAAAGGCTGTGTGTGTGTGTGTTTGTGTGTGTGTGTGTGCGTGTGTTTGTGTTTGTGTGTGTGTGTGTTTCTTATTTCATGCATCTATCTGTGCGTGTTTGTTGAGCTGCTATTCCCACATCTTCACCCACGTTGTTGTTCTCTTTAAAAATATAGTTTTTGCAAGCATCCTGTTTGCTCTAGAAATATTCTGAAACCGCTTTTTACTCCAGGATACTAATATTTACCTGTTTTATACTTGAATTGATTGTTTTTTAACTTAACCTCTCTATACTTAGGGGAGTAGAACATACCAGAAATCTCAGTTCTTCTCCATGATACGCTTGGTGCATGTGAATCCGAGCGAAAGTCCTCTAATTAATTTGACCAATTAAACCTGCTTACATTTAAGTTTATATGTGGATGCACTCAAGAGGAGAATAAATCTTAAGCCTTAAAGACAATTGAGACCTGGATTATGCAAAAAAGAAAGCTCAGCTCCAGGATGTCTGCAGTATTTTTGCAATTGTGATGTAGGTTATGGATCAGTCAAGCAGATGTAAGTTAATGTCTCTGCAGACTCAATTACTTATCCAGCTCTTCTCAGTTCAGAGTAGTATTTACAGAAGGGAGAAATAAACGAGACAAACAAGCAACAAGAAAGTGAGTTTTAAGATGCTTTTATAAAAAGTGCGTCATCCAGTTGAACCTTGAAAAATCTCCCGTGTGATGACAAGACTAAAAAGGACCAAACTCAAAATATATACTCATACAGATGCAGCCACCTAGAATTACCCCTCCCAGCCGATTTCCAGCCGATTGCCAGCCAGTTCCCAGCCAGTTCCCAGCTAGTTCCCAGCCAACTTCCAGCCACTGGGAGTCTCCCCTCTTAATCATACATTTCTGTTGAATGTTTCTGTTCAATCAGCTTTATATAACACAACATACGACGAATGTTAAGGAGCTGGTTAAAGCTGGCAGGTTGGTGCAAATATGATTAAAAAAAGTTATTTTTATAAAACAGTCACTATATCCTGACAGTAGTCCATGAGACAGGTAATCTGAAAAAAAAAAAAAGCACGTGCCTCTTGGTCCCCCGGTGTCCTCCGGTGCTCCTAATGGCATCTGCAAGATTTCACAGACGGGAGGAAAACAACCAATCGGAGCCGAGCTGGAGCCTGACATCTCTGAGCAGCTGTCAATCACTCGCAAACTCCAATCAAACGGTCAAACTAGGCAGCGCTGATCAAATATTAATCAATATTCTGTTACTGTAATGCCTATTTCTCGCCTCAAATGTTTCCAGAAACATCTTGTCGTGTACTGTTTAGCTGAAGCCTGAAAGCTTGAAAACAGAGCCATGAGGAGGTGCAGAAGTCTAGTTTTCTCTCAGGACACTTGAATTACAATATGCTGAAAGGTTGTTATGGAATTTTTGCTCAATGATGCCAAAACTATTCTACCTACTGCAGGTTTAATGTCTAAAATACACAACGCAGACCTCAGTTTTCTGATCTTAGCATCAGATAGCTTCTTAGTTGGAGGTTTATGTTGTTATCATATTAAATTAAATTAATTTCTCTCTCTTCTTGTAATCTGGCGTTTCAAACTAAAATTTTGAGGTATTAACCTCAACAATTGCAGCATGACACGTTTCAACCCAATGTGATCCTCTCTGCACACCGAGCTGTTTACCGCTGACTGAGGATGTTGAGTGATAAGCAGGTGCAGGCCGCCCCGTGGATGGCCCAGAGGCCCGATGTTCATTTGCCCGGCTGGCTTCGCGTCTCGGCAGATTGTAAAAGATCAAACCTTGCCTTCAGGGCTATTTGATTAGCGGGGAGGACACTTCCCTCATGACCTTTAAGTCTGTAAAGGTTTATCTGCTGGAGATCGGGGCTCCACTCCTCGTGCAGTCACATAAAACAGAAAAGGCGAAGCCTCGTGTTTATTCTCTAATTTCAGATCAGCTGTATGTAAGGACATGGTTTCTCCCAGATTGGGGACACGCAAGGGTCCCATCTGTCACTTTATGCATTATTGCATTTCCCTTCCCCCGCAGTCACTTTTGCATCATACAAGACCACCCTCCCTATTCATGAAAAGTGTCATCACGTTGCTGTTTGCTCACGTCAAAACAAACAAAACTGGGGGGCTGAACAGGTTGCTGCTGCTTGTACCTGAGCCAACAAACCCAGCGGGTCTCCTGTAATGTCACGCATCTATTTCCTGTTCAGTCACACTTCCCTCGAGAATGTAATCATCAAGAAATTGTAAGATGGGGAGTGTGTGATGGAGCGAGTCTGAGGTTAGAGTATTCTGGGGGAAAATGTGATTTCTCTTAAATGATGGGATCCTGCTGAGTGACATTTAGCCCACGTGTGCTCGGTTCCAGAGGTCCACAGAGGGGAGGGGTGTTGGGATGTTACAAAGCTATTATTCTGGCCAGAGAAAGGTTTTCTATTAATGGAAGCACAGAGCTGCCCTCTGGAGCTATTCAGTTTGCCCCTTAACCCCAATCGCAGTCACAGGTTGAATGTTAAAGTCAGACTGAGTCATCTCCGATTGTTGGTTAACTCTATTTTTGCTGGTTTAAACTCCCTTTATTTAAAGGATTCTGACATAGTCACTACCTGGATAAGTTACGCTACTTAGAAATGCCATCGTTCAGCATGTAAGTGGTGCTATACATGTCTGAGGATTGTTTTTATGAAAAAAGTTTTATGCAATTTAAAATTACTCAAGATTTTTTGCCTGTACGTCCAAAGGGGTTTCAACTCACAGCAAAAATCTGTATATAAATGTAAATAGGTGTCATGAAGTATCAGGACAGCCCGGTCGCACTAAAAAGGCGGATGAATGACGATAATTTGCAAGGCATTTAGCGTGCAATAAGAACGCCGTTCTTGGTTTTGGCGTGTAATTTGTACGCCATGTAGTCTTTACTGACTGCAATGTAAATGCATCCGTGTAAATATGCTACACTCAGAGCTAGTGACGTAGAATAAAAAGTGAGAAAGACTGCTTATGGTGAGTGGGAGGGGAGGTGGATGGGTCCAACAAACACAGGACTTTCAACCAGGAGACCGCTGTTTGAGACTGCTGGTTTTTTTTGTAAGTTACGTCAGTGACATGTTTTTTAGTGACACGCTATCTGTACTTCTGTTACGTTGTTTCTGTAGGTATTTTACTTACTTTTCGTACTTATTTTAAGCCCAACCAAGACGTTTTTCCTAAACATAACTAAGTAGTTTTGTTGCTTAAACATAACTGTGTCCGTTACCGTGGTTTTGTTACTTGGCATATAAATTACAAAAAGCCTAAAATGCGTCACGGAATTACCTTGTAATGTCGTGCTATCCCATGAGATCGTGTTGTCTAGGACTACAAGAACCATATTGATGGGACTTTCTACTATCAAATAAATTATATTAAATATAAAATTAAAGAGTTGCAGGTTCAAATCTGGCTTGGGGCCCTTCTGTGTGGAGTTTTTATGTTCTCCCCGTGTTAGCGTGGGTTGTCTCCGGGTTCTCCGGCTTCCTCCCACAGCCCAAAGACATGCAGGTTAGGTTAATTGTTGACTCTAAATTGCCCCTAGGTGTGAATGGTTGTCTGTCTTTATGTGTCAGCCCTGTGATAGTCTGGCGACCTGTCCAGGGTGTACCCCGCCTTCGCCCAATGTCAGCTGGGATCGGCTTATTTTTTTCTTATTTTCATTTTGAGATTAATTTGTTTTGACTTTTTGGCACTAAGCTTCCCATCATGCTTTGGGTGATGTAAACATGAAGTATACTGTTGCCATGGAGTCAGCCAGTAAGCTCTGGGCTACACCTGAGCCCTGTTCTTTCATTCAGTAGTACAATTATATATGACAATTTATGTTGTGGAAAATCTGCACCATGGAAAATCATGCTACATTAGCTACTAGCAGTTCCTGTTTGCATTGTAACCACGGATGTACAGAGAACAAAAACAAGTAGGATTACGTCTAAACATGATGATTATGAGGCAAAATCTGAGAGCGCTTTTTAAATGTGATTTCCAAGCAGATTTATTTGTGTTTATTCTCAATGGACATCAGAGAAACTGCTATCACTTACAGTGTAATGTCTACTGATTATGAAATGATGTATATGACATTTGTGCATTTTGGTTTGATTGAGTTATGATTCGGAGAAGAAGCGATTGGCCAGTTGCGCGGAGTCCTTATCCCCATTTGTATATTTCATTGTGTCAAGACATAAACACGCAAAAGGTACAGAGTTCTCTGAGAAAGATCAGGGATGCAGTGAGATACAGCGAGGAGAAAGCAGACTTTCTGCCCCATCCCGAACCTTTACAGTGTTCAGAAGATGTCTGCAGAGTCACCTCTAGCTCGTCATGACTAGCTGCCAAACGAAAAGTGCAGCAGATTCAGAGTTGTCTAGGATTACCGGGGGTCAACATGTGGAGGCAGTCCTATTGGATGACATGGTGAAGTCTTCTGTATTGACCGCTGTCTAGATTTGATGTCGCTCGGGAGCAGCCTCAGGGAGAGGAAGGAGCTCTGAACCAAATTATAGGTGGGCCAGAAGGGCACTTTCATCAGGCGGACAAACTCACCTCCTCCTCCTCTGAGGGCCTCGGCGAGCAGCGGCAATTGTGCCACTACATGGAAAAGCTTTTTGTCTGATGAGAGCGAGGAAAAGAGGGAGAGAAAGAGTAAACACTTTAGTGGGGACTTGTTCTCTTCTCTGGCGCTGCAGCAGCAGCAGCACAAATGTCCAATGTGCCATTCGGAAGCAATGTCCTTTTACATGACTGAGAATTCAGCTCGGTGCTGCTTTATTATCATCCACAGCTTGAAACAAACAGCATTTACTCTATATGCCCTCTTCTTGACATTCCCCGTTGACTCTTGGCTTCAGATTAGGACGTCATTGTTGTTGTATGTAACAGATATTCTAGCAACATGCCCGTGGCCGTGTGACAGAGACAGGAGGCTGTTTGCCACCTGTGGACTCTGGTGCCAGCGGGATCGTGTGTTACTTTCACCGCACCCAGTGCAACAGAGTGAACAACGTGGGAGCGTCACTCGGCTCTCTGCCCGCCTCGAAGTCTGCCGCTATTTTCGGGTGACAGCAGCTGCCAGGCCTGTTTTGTCAGGGCCTTGCAGAAGGAAACAATGCCATGTGAGACTAAAGTTACTGAGGTGCTTTTGTTGTCCTCAGTCAAAACAAAGAATGTCTTGTTAAGTCATTTCTGTCTATAATTGAATCTGATAAACTTTCTTTTCCGAAACCAAGAGCAGTAAGAACAACTCAACGTCTTTCCAATAGAATTAAACTCAAATTTTCCGGAAGTTAGGGTTCGTATCTTGAAATCAAGAAAAATTAAACTTGATTTAAAAAAAGAAATGAAACAAGTTGACAAGACCTATTAGTGTTTGTTTTGATTATTTAAAAGAACTGGTCAAATGACTCTAAGGATGGCATGTTGGTCAGACCAGTGAGCAACCTCCGGGGCTGAAAAGTGAAGCCAATGCTGAAGTGCCTTAAACTTGCATTCTTTCTAATAGCCAGCAGGGGGCGACTCCTCTGGTTGCAAAAATAAGTCTGATTGTATAGAAGTCTATGAGAAAATGACCCTACTTCTCATTTGATTTATTACCTCAGTAAACATTGTAAACATGAGTTTATGGTCTCAATCTCTAGATTCAAGTCTTCTTTTATACAGCATGATACATGATACATGATACAGCATTAGTAAATCATGGTCCCAATTAGAGTCAAATACACCATAAAGCAGGGTATGCTTTAGGGCGTTGCTACCTTGTGATTGACAGGTCGCTACCATGGCGTTGTCCGGTCTGGGAGATGTCCGTGTTTTCGTCTTACAACTTTAACCCTTTCACAGTGTGTTTTCAGTTCAAGAAAGTTAATTGTAATATTTTGGTTGCCTAAAAATGTCTTATTCAGCGTTCGGTTCCACTTAGCTCCACCCTCTCGTGTCACTTCTGGTTGCAATAAAACAACATGGCGACGGCCAAAATGCCGAACTTGAGGCTTCAAAATGGTTGACGTCACGGTGACCACTTCTTATATACAGTCTATGGTAAAGACTATTACATGTCCCCCTCATGAATCTTAATGACTTTGGTGAATTGTTAACGTTTCTTATTACACGGCTTTGTTGAATACTCGAATCTGATTGGTCAATCACGGCGTTCTACGGTCTGTTATTTCTTTATAGCGGACTGTTGCTATGTATAACAGACCGTTGCTATGGGCGCAGTTCTGATGTCGGACTCTGGCGGACCGTTTTTGTGTTTTTATTGATTCATTAAGTAAGTAGCCGTGTATTAAGCAGGATAATGTACAACTAGCGGGTCTTTTTTGTGAAATAAACCCCTTTATTAGACCTTTATTTCACAACATTATCCCTTACATCTGGCACCATCGGGTTAAATTGGATTTTTTTTTAAATACTTTGGACCATAAACCTGTAAAACTACTGACATTGGTGCACATTAGCAAATGTTAGCATGCTAACGCACTAAACTAACATGGTAAACATTATAAAGCACCACTGTGCCTCAGTGCAGCCTCACAAAGCCACTAGCGTGACTGTAGACTCTTAGTCTTGTTTTAACTTGTTTTTAGTTGGACCCTGGTGCATAACCAGCAGCTCATTTGCATTTTCTTCCAATTTTTCCTCTTCCCTTTTTATGAACAGAATAATTTTCTGAGCTGTAAATGTCCCAGGAGGACCTTGTTTATTGTAAACTGTGGTGGTCAATGTTTTCATGCAGCAGGAAGCACCTTGTGCCTGTTAATAATTGGTTTGCTCTTTTCAAGAAATCCTAGTATTTTTTTGTTAGAAATCTTAAAGATCTCAGCTGAATTCATACAGGTTTCTTAATTCTAATTAAGAATTAAAAGGTTGGGGTGATAAGCCGTTTCTAATTTAGAGCTTCTCTATGTTCGGCGGCCACGTTTTCAGCAGGATCTCATTTGGCACAAACAAAGGCGAGTATAATTAGTTTTGTGAAGCAGCGTCATATTCAGAGAGCAGGAAAAAACTGTGGAGGGGAGATTTGTGATAACATCATTTCCCCCCGTCCCAAAAATCCAATTCACAAGCAGCATTATGATAAGAAATCCTCAACCGTCACGAATTTGGCTCTCCAGATTTCATTAACAATCATTAGCTACACAATGACCCGGCAGCCGTTGCTATAGTAGAGCTCACATATAGTCTTTAAAATCTCCCCTTTCCTCTCACAGGAAAGAGCAGACATGAAGGAGGTGTAAATGAGGTAACTCTCGAATTTTACAGCTGGCACTTTACATCGAACAGGCAAGTTCAGTTTAATTAATTAACACGGCCACTTAGAGAAGATGAATAGATAGAGGTTAATAGACTGGTCACATGACAAGTTCTTACTTTGAAAGTTCACTTTAAGTTCAGCCCTCGTTCTCTGAGCTTAATTGTGTTTCGATTGCAGAATATGAGTCCAATATTATGCATTTTAACGTCTCAGAGACATTCCCACCTGCTGCTGAGCTCACACCTCATGCATCCCCTCCCTCCATCCTTGAAAATACATGCGGCTGCTACAGTTATAGTATGTCCAGCTGCAGAACATGATTTACATTTTCACACATGATGGGAATTTCCATGTCCATTGTTAGCGCAGGCAGGGCAGTGAAAACCCCTCCTCTCTGACCAGCTGCCAGAGAGGTGAGTCATCGCCTGCGTGCTCCAATCAAACTCCTTTCCGCTCGTCGATAGACATCAGAGAAGTTGACTAAAACATCCATTTTCTTTTATTAAATTTTCGTGTCCTTATTTGTCAGCTTCTTTCTCTTGTTTGCAAGAGGCTAGTGAGTTATGACCTCATATCTGAGCTGAGACAGACAGCGAGAGGCTGAGGGGAGACACGTCCATCCCCTCCCATCCTAAGCTCTTTAACGCTTCGCTGTGAGACCGGTTGGGCGGCCTCCAGGATGGCTTAAATCGTGGCTTAGCCACTGTGGGATTTGGGGGTTTCTACGCTGCGTTTTTTGATTGTGGGTATTTTAATAGCTGAATAATGGTGCGAGCTGTAGTAAGTTTAAGTCTCTTATTTATAACAGAGCAGAACTAATGGGGGGTAGATTTTTGGATCAACCCTGTCACATGAAAGAGATATAAAAAGGAAAATAGACTTTCAAGTCGAGCGTGACAGCAAGAGACGTTCCGCCAGGCGTGACCCAAAAAATGTGTGAAGGATAGCATCCATGTTGTCACAGCTCAGAGGAGGATGTCGTCAGCGCTCATAGATCAGATCGCTCACTATATACAGTGACCGGTGTCAAACAAACAGAGGATCAGGTTTCAGGCGGCGGGTAGTTAATGTGCAACCTATACAACATGATACACAAACTGAGCACGTGTGAGTAGCTGCCAAGGGTTTAAAGCAGGATCCAGTTTCTAAGAGCTTTAACCTCCATTATTTTTTTAATATCTGTGCAATCTGGCTAATGGTCAGATGCCAGATATCTACGAGCTACTGTCTCACTGCTTCAGACCTATACGTGTTCATGTATTCTTTCACATGTGGTCATTGTTTATCATAACTTTACTGATAAAACACATACTACGAAAAACTACTACTACTAATATTCCTGTACTACTACTACTACTCCTGTACTGCTACTACTACTCCTGTACTACTACTACTTTTACTACTACTACCACGACTACTAAAACTACTACTGCTGTACTACTACCACTACTACTACTAAAGCTACTACTGCTAATACTCCTGTACTACTACCACTACTATTTTTACTACTACTACCACTATTACTCCTGTACTACTACTACTATTCCTACTACTATCACGACTACTAAAACTACTACTCCTGTACTACTACTACTACTACTACTACTACTGCTACTACTACTACTACTACCACTACTACTAAAACTACTACTGCTAATACTCCTGTACTACTACTACTACTACTACTACTACTACTATTACTAAAACAACTACTCCTGTACTACTACTACTACTACTACTACTACTACTACTATTACTAAAACAACTACTCCTGTACTACTACTACTACTACTATCACGACTACTAAAACTACTAGTCCTGTACTACTACTACTTTTACTACTACTACCACTATTACTCCTGTACTACTACTACTACTACTACTACTATTACTATTACTATTACTATTACTAAAACAACTACTACTACTACTACCACTACATCTAAAACTACTACTCCTATACAACTACTACTACTACTACTACTACTACTATTACTACTATTACTACTATTACTACTATTACTACTATTACTACCGTGTTTTTTATTGAGATCCACAATAAATCCTATGTTGTCCCATCTACTACTACTACTACTACTATAATAATAATGATAATGATAATATTATTATATTTGTATCAAAGTGGCACTGCAGAAAATGGTGTGTTTGGTCTCATGTAATGTGTATTTTAAGGTTCCTGTTTAGAGGCGCAGAATATGGGAATAGGGGAATAGGGGAATACAAATTTACCAGCGCGCCAGGGGACTGTGTGTCTGAAATACCTGCAGCGCTGTTTTATCACACTGAGGATGAGATCCCTGCCAGGTCTGTACAGTGAGCGAGCGAGTGAGAGAAACACTGAGATACCATAATAGTTATGAAAACACAGCAGTAAAGAAAAAGGCAGCAAATACAAATATTGCTTTCCATTCAGCACTATAACACCAGTGAATGCAACAGCCTGTTATTTTTGTACAGTTTCTGTTTCCTGTAGTGTGCTCCAGTCCTGTGCATTATGACTAAAGCAGCCAGTGATACTTATGTATATTATTTTACTCAAAACATTTGCGCTCCTGAGTATAATTTGTGGCAGGCTTAGTCCCTTGAAGACCAAACCACTTGTGAAAATGTCATCCTTTAAATGTTTCAAGGATATCCAGTTAGTGGCTTTACTTAATATAAAAGTTAAATGGAGTCTGGGTAGCTTTTTGTCCCTTTTCATGCTACTGGTTTTGATATTTTGTCAGTTGGAGGAGGAAGAAATGTTTGAACAAGAGACTCCAAACATACTTGGTGAACATGCCCTTATTTGTACAATAATTTGAAAAAGGCTGCTCGTCACAATGTTGTATAAACAGTTTAAAGGTGACATGAGTGTCTCGCTGAAATGGTTCAATTAACCTCCCCATTGTACCTACAACACGAGCCGGGCCTCCTCAGCAGAACTCTGTGACTCACTGCTCCTTTACCCTGCTGCTGTAGTTTTTTTTAAGGAAATAACCATCGTATTTTTTATCACAGCACAGCAGACATGTTCTGTACTCGTATGGCTTTAAAATCTAATTATGCACTCACAAACCGCTGAACCAATTCCCCAGTCCGTCCAGTTTTTCTTCACTTTTGAATTCCCAATAGAAACCAGCAGCCTGTTTCTCCAGTTCACTGAGCAGCACTCATTAAAGCGCAGTGTGTTGATGTTGGGTTACGGAGTGAATCAGGAAGTGTGAGTGGCTATAGAGGCCCTGCAGGCTCGTCCCCAGACAAACCTCAACTCTCAAGAGTATACTGCTTATAGCTAACAACAACAGCCATTTTCTTCCATGGCGTGCACTGCACTAGGAAAAAAATATGGCTGGTATTGTTTTTTATAACACACATGGCACATTCAGAGAAGGTATTATTAATATTAAATCATAAATCAATGTGCATCAAGCTGCCACATACTGTAATTTGGACAGCAGCTGTTGGGGAAAGTTCAGCGGGTTATTTTTGACCCGCTGTTTTCATCACCAGAGAGTGTTTGCTGTAACGGTGTTAATAATTATAATGCCATCAACATACTGTACACTCTCTCTGACGAAGTGTGTTAGAGAATATGATAATGCTCAAGTTACATATAATTACATCTAAAAATAAAGAAAAAATATTTGGAAACACTTCATTTTGCAGGTCCGCAAATTTCATGGTAATGAGGTGATAATTAGCAAGTAACCAATTTGAAATTTCTTTGGAATTACTGCCAAATTACCCCAATATTTACCTGACATATTTTTATCTTATTATCCTGTAATATTTACTGAGCTTAAATTCACTTAACATGTCTAAATTTAAGTACATCCTCAATGTTTTTAAGGACTCAAACTGACGCCGTTCACATAGTTTGGGATGGAGAAGTGTTTAGAAAAGGAAAAAGCGAACGAAAGAAGCACAGATGTTTTTGCCTCAAAGCCCTAGACGTTTTTACTTTCCATACATTGTCCCTCGGGTGCGGTGTTGGTCTCTCCTGCTGACGTCCGCGAAGGCGTCTGTTAGCTTCTCAGTCCCTCTGCAGCTGAATGCAGTAACGATGCAGCAGCTCCAGGCAGGAATGAAAACTTCTAATGAGCTATCAGGACCTGCTGTACCCACGAGTCTCCCCTTTACAGACATGTCCACTTTATGATAATCACATGCAGTTTGGGGCAAAAAACATGCAGTTATGCACCTATTCTAAAAATGGTTTCTCAACAGTTTTGGAATTGCATAAATTGATGTTAGTCCCAATAGTAGCCATTTCATTGTAGCGAGACCATTTTTTGAAATGTAACCTCCCTGTATAAAATGACCTGTGGTGACCTCTAGGATAATCACAGCCTCATGAAACTTTATAGCCACAAACTACAGACCTAGGGCATTCAGACAATGTGTGGCTTTCCTAGGTAGATTGACAATAAGGGGGTTTCTGAGCAGTTTCCAGAACAGAAGCTCTCGCCATCCAATCGCCGAAAAATGCAATTCTTGCAGAAATCTCCAAATGTCAAAAGTTTTTGGTACCAAATCACAGCATGGCTTTTTCTATGGTATTCCTCAAGGTCTTGGTGTCTTAATATTGTATTTTGGAGGGATTATTGATCATTTTTATCAATTCTCGAGTGGTAAGAAATAGTTAAATTTAGCACCAAATCTGTGTAACAAATGGTATCAACACAAAAAATTCTGCAACAATTTATGAGACATAACTGAGCATGGAAATTACCATCACAAACTTATATCATAATGTTATAAACCCTTATATACTCTAAACTTATTGCAGATTTATGACACACAGCGCTTAGCTGCATCTCAAATTAATCTCCAGCTTTCAGATGATGTCTGATGACTTCTATGTGACATCTACTGTTGACTTACTATCTCTCCCTAAAGACCCCCTGTACCACCCTAAAAAAAGACAAAAATAGGTCTACGGTAAAGAGGGGTGGAGTAGAAGAGGTTAACATGGCAACCTTTTGGATTTAATATGTTTTGTTCGGTAGATCCATAAATAAATCAAATCAGAGGATCGTTGTGGTATGGGTATAGGTCAGGAGCTTTTATCAGTAAAGGTCTCTTAAATGTCAGACGAGACATTTATCTCCAATTTTAGGTGAATTCTGCTGTTGGTTCCCTGTAGAGGAGGATGCATCCAGATTTGGGAGTGACGATGTTATTACTGAGTAGCAGGTCTATCCCTTTGGAACCGGCGTAATGCCGGTAGTGATCCCTAATGATGAGGAAGCAGCTGCATGCGGCTCCACAGGAAGCCTGCTAGACAAAGAAATAATCTGCTTTTATTGACAAGATGAGAGAGAAATCCCTTAAACCCGCCGGTTTTACTCTCCAGTGTGAAAGTCACGTGCACAAAAGGAAAGCCATTGATGAAGCCGTGCGTAGAGTAGGATACTGTACTGTCTGCACAATGCGCTCATCCTGAGGAATATTCTGAATGATGCAGCACAAGCCTGAATATTACAGTCAGCCAGTCTGTAAGGGTTCCCATTGATTCCCAGCAAAAAAGAGGAATTGTTCAGTTGAACTGAATTAACAAGTTAAAGTTTAAAAATGACTATTCTATTCATACTGTGTGTTTACATCTCCCCGTGTACAGTGTAACCAGTGTACGATTCAGCAGCTGCAGCAGTGACACACAGCTCATGGAGACAAATAAGCTACTTTAAAACCATTAGCGCCCGATTGCTGCAATTTGCATACAAATATTACTCAGTATTTGAGTCATAACTCAGTCAAACAGACGTGATATACATCTTTTTTAGATTCAGTGTGACCGACAGTTTTTCGAGGATATCTTTATTTTTATAGTTTCATGTTCATCATGAAAAAACATCCATAAATCCACTTCATAGAGAAGAAAGACGCTCCTTATAACTCCAGAAGTTGCTTGAGAATCATCCCTTTTTTATGGTTTTCTTCAGTATCAAAGTAATCCAGTGATAGTTGTCTGTACATACTTGGGTACATTGCAAACAGCAACTGTTAACAACTAATTCGGCGTACTTTTAATGGTTCCAATTTGCCAAAACGTAAACAAATAAAGGCTAAAAAACCCAACAGGTTGACTCCATGGCAGCATTATACTTCCTGTTTACATCCCTCGAATTATGCAAACTGTAGTTCCAAAACTAATAGCATGATTATTCTCAAAATTGAGGTAAGACAAAGAATAATGATAAGAGTGACAAAATTCATTAATATTAACTTTTTTCATGTTGCACTATAAATATTTACTGAAGCTAAGAATGTTACCTTGAAATGGGCGTCAAAGCTTTGTCTATCAGATGCCAAAACATTACACAGAGATTTATAATAGGGAGGATTTTACAACTCTGGACAGTTATCACAGTGATAGTGATTTTATTATTTTATTTTTCCTAGCAACAGTTAGCAGATAATCAGTAGAAATACAGCCTTCACAGTACAAAGTACTGTAAACTACCAGGACAGGCTGTTCTCATACACCGTTCATAGCTATACCTACGAAAAGTAATGCGCTGTAATTGGTATATATATCCCACGTAATCACTTATATGTAATCCACATAATCGTGAGACAGGACAGGTGACGTAGTTTAAAGAGTGACAAAGTCCGCATAGGTAAGAGATCAGGGTGGATAAGTGGGTCTAAAAACACCAGACTTTCACCTATGAGGCCGCTGTTTGTGTCACGTGTGAAACCGGATGTCAACGTTAACATATTTGTCACATACCTTACGTACTTAAGTAACATCACTTCCATAGTTATTTTAACCCCAAACCACAATCTTTTCCTAAACCTAACCAAATAGTTTTGTTGCCTTAACACTGCAGGGTTGTGGACAGGCACACTGATTGCTCTTGTTGCTGGACATTCATAGGAAAACGCACGATAAAATAACTTTTCGTAAGATATCATAAGAACCGTTGTATGCAGGTACGGCCAGGAATATGTGCTTGGGTGTATTTCATTGGCCAACAACACAATTAGGTGAAGTAATATTTTCTCCCCCTTCTTCTTCTAATTGTTTTAAAGGAGTAACATGAGACTAGTCTGAATAGCAGAGTTTCAGTCTTCATTAGTTTCAAGTTTCAAGTGTGTTTGACCTCTGACCCCACTCAGCAGCTCTGATGGGTGTGGTCAGAGGTGAAACAGATCTTGGAATATACTTCACTGCACATTAGGGCAGAAAGTAGAGAAGGAGATTTTAAGGAGGTGTAAAGTTACTCTTTAAATAATGTTAGACTTGTTGGGTTTAACGCAAGAGAGAGAATTATCCACTGGGGTTTGTTGTTTCTTTGTGGTTTGTTCCTGGAAGGAATGCCAACCAACAGTAGTTGTTTATTTCTATTATTTATTTTTCTCTGGCAGTATGTACATTCATATCCTTTACTTGTTCTTGCTAAACATTATCTTCTTTTGATTTGTGTTTCTTGGACTCTGCCAAAATGATAATTAGAAACGACACATAAAGGCATAAAATCTATAAAAAGACATTAAGCAATTTTGGCACTAAAGATGGTACTTGGTGCTGAAAATGAAAGTTAAGAAAATAAAACATTAATGTCTTTATTTTTTAGGCTCAGTGCCATTCCCGGAGGTTTTATATGCTCTCGTTCCTCCTCCAGTTATGAGCCAACAACCCTGTGGTACTCTTCTACTGATCATTCTAATGTCCTTGATAAACCAGTCCAGAGGATGAAGACATATCTCTGGCAGGGTCACTGATCCCGCTGCTTGCAGACTGACACATTGAACTTTTCCAGCTCTGTGTCCTTCAGCTTCGCCTCAGTCCTGAATCACTAGATTGATAAAACAGCTCGTGCATGATCAGAATGACACATGATGAGCTACTTTCTTACCACACACACACGTCTGGGGATTATATAATATTTATCATCCTTCTGCTGCTGCTGTCATCAGCGACTGCGGCCCATTATGCAATCTGATTGTTATCTTATCTGAAGATGAGTAATTTGACACTTTCTGCCAAGATGAGATTAAGTTTTTCATTTGGATATGATGCATTGCGTTATATCTCAATACAGTACTGTGTATGATAAAGCTGACGAAGACAGCACACTCAGGCCTCATTTTCCCCTCGTTCATTTCTCAAAGTGTAAATTGAATCCACGTAACTGATATTAGCACGGATCAAAGTTGCATGTCACTCATAAAAAAGTCATAATCTACAAAAAACATTACACATTTTTCATTTACAGCGCACAAAACCTTATTGCCGTTTGACTCAACACATAAGAAATGATGATCACGCCGATACTTTCCTCTCTAGGCTGATCCCAATCACTCTTTGAGGATTTTTTTTTACAGCAAGAGGTGTCTTGCCATTGCGAGGCAACACATGATAGCTGTCAATCACTTACTGTATGTGTTAGTGATCTACACGTAACCATCAACGGCAGCTACGGCCAGACAATCAAAAACACAATTATAACAGACACAGTCACCTTAAAGCTGCATTCATTGTTTTTTGTGCCCATTTGGAGTAGTGTAAAAAATTCATAACACAATATCACCTTATAAAGTTGATGGGGTGAATGTGTTCGTACTTTCTGATAGTCGGGGATTGAGGCGGATGGACCGTCACGCTTAGTGCCGCTGGCTACCAGCCCGCTGTTCGGCTTATTTTCTGTAACCAGTGTAGCGTTAAAGCATGGCTGTCAAATAGTTAGCTAGCTAATTCCACCATGCTTTAATGCTACACTGGTTACAGAACAATAGCTGATCAAATTTGTCTCTATCTGGCTTCGTAACGCTACTACTCCACTGTTCGTTTGAGTTGTTACTCCAAAACTTCACCTCAGCGAGTCCGCGACTTGCCGTAAATTGGTTTAGTTTACACGGAAGTTAGTCGTTAGTTTAATGGTTGCAATGGCAACGGTACACTTAAAAAATGGCCGCCGCTCTGACCATCCTGCTACGTTTATTTGAATGGGAATGTCCGTTCTACTCCTGTTCTATTTCTATGATTGTGGCTAATCTAATTGGTAGTGTTAGAATAACCACAATGTTGACACACAAAAAAAAAAAAATTCAGCAAAGACTAATAATTCTGATTCACAATCATTGACTCAAATCTAGCAATATGATCATCATTTTCATATATTCAAATATTGAATAGTGCAGCTTTAAACTGAGAGCAAACAGCTGTGAAAATCAATTGATCAAATTCTGTTATTTTTCTTTAGTGAGAAAAGAAAATGATGAACCATATGTACTGTATTGGCACATGATGACAGTGATTATGACAAAAGTGATCATCAAAATGAACTCCAGTGCCGTTAATGGTTAACTATTGATGCTGGTTTTGACCTTTAAACTATAAATGTCTGTTTGCCTTTCCTGCCTGTGACCTTGTCAAACACAAGTGACACAGAACACAGAACAGCTGTGATTTGAATTTCTTGTTCAGGCAGATGAGGCTGCTGGCTGTTTATGAAGCTCATGCTGGGCTGGTTATACTAAGATCATGCTTGAGGAGGGTGCCAGACTTCAGGAGCGCCATCCAAGACCCCATTAGTATGCATGTTGTGTTTTTGCCTTTCGCCACAAGCATGGGGCACATGCAGACTCAGCCAGTGAGTGCAGGTCTGAGCTGACGCAGCTGTCTCTTAAAGCCCGAGCTGTCATTTTTTTAACCATTTAATTTACAGGTTTGGAGCCTATATTTGCATGTATAATTGAACTGTTTGACTTGAAAATGTTTGATTTCGTTAGGAGTTCATAATTTAAATTTTGGTCTTGTTTTGATGTTGCATTCACAAACAGGACTGGGGGTTTAACTTTAACAGCATCAGAAAGCATTTTAAAGGAATACTTCACCCTTAAAATGACCATTTGTATATCAATTACTCAGTAGTTCAAAATAGCCACAAGGTTGTTGCACAAAAAGGGCCATTAGATAATTGTTTACCCTAATCAGCAAAGACTAATAACGCTGATTGACATTCATCGACTGAAATCTAGCAATATAATTAGGATTATTATTTTAGCCATAATTGTGTAGCCTTGTTTCAGGCCTGACAAACACTCTGCGTGTACTCCAAGCGCTCCAAATAGACAGTTGAGAACCTCAAAGTATGAAAAGGTCACATCGATGCGAGTGGTCATCATCCATCACGGTGCTTCAGCAGCAAATAGACTGTAGAGCTGAAGTTGCATCACAGACGTCACAGATGTCCTGTCAGCTGCAGAGGAGCAGGAGTTCAGCGGTAATGACAAACAGTAAATGTCTCAAATCTTCATTCAGAGTCCGTGTTCATCAGTCTCGCAGTCGGTCACGTTTATGGCTGTTGTCGTAAACATGCTAATTTGCTGTTATCACCCCGGGCGAAGGATAAACTGTGCATGAGCGTTGTAAACAAGGTCTAGTTAGCGAGGACAGTCATGATGACCAAGGTGTCTCTCACAATTCAAGGACTCATCACACATTTACAGCCACTCTAAACCACACAAGCATCAAAACAAAATATGTGTAATTAAGTGATTTTGTGGTAAAGTTTATGAGTGTGTTGATTCGTATCTTTGCAGGAGGATTCACAGCCAATCCAAAGAATAAAATAAAATAATTATATATTTTAAATTGTTAAATTGTAAATTATTTTATTTTTATTTTTCATTTATCTATGTAGTTATTTTTCTTTCTTGTTCTCTTGCTCTATTTGTACCACTAGATGTATAAAATACAAAAAATAATAGTAAATAAAAATAAAAATAAATAAATATTTCAAAATTTTTTTTAAAATAAAAAATATATTAAAAAAAGCATAACAAAATAATACAAAGAATTAATTAATTACAGTATTGAGACCTGTGAGTACAAGTTTTACAAGGCTGTCCTGTAGTTTTTCATGGAGGGAAACATGCTTTCTGACTAGAAATTCGTAACCTGAACGAATACATTTTGAGAAAATGTCTCTATTGATTAAAACTGACCATTCCAATTATTCTGCCACTCAAAACTTGTGTTCAAGTTCTGTAAAAGAAATCTGAGGAAGAAAAATGGATGTCCACTTATGTTGCAATTCATATCTCAGTATGTAATTGCACTATTCAGTTTAAGGATGGCACATTGATTCTTTTTCTCCTTTTTGTGCTATTCTGTACTTCTTGTGTTTGCCATTATGTCCAAGATGCCTTATCAATCAATATGGCATTTCAGGACAGACAGATGGTCTGGCTGGAACTCACCAAGATATAGGCCTTGGGTCATTTTATTTTGGAAAGCAGCTCTGTGTTCCTGGGAAGTCGCTGCAGGGGTCAGACAGTCACCCGTGAGGAACACCAGGTCAGGGACTAATATGCTCCTCCGAACATTTAAGTTGAACACAGTTAAAGGGAGAGCTGCATGAACTGGCTGTGACCCGTGGTGGGAGGGGAACGGGGGGTTCAACTAAACAAAGATGGTCAGTTGACTGCACACACACATCTCTGGCATCCCAACAATGAGAGCTGTGATCCCACAGTGGCCGCAGGCTTTAAGGGAATATGGAACAAAGTGACCCCTGGATCTTCTGAATCCTGTTGTTAGCAGCTCACAGAGTAACGCAACCTCTCACTGCAGAATTTGTAAAACGTATTTCTATCGTACTTGCTTCTCAATAAGCTCTCATCAGATAGGATTCTTTTAACTGGACCACTGCTTACAGTTATTTTAACTTAACGCACTAAAAGCTAAAAGCATCCTTGCTTCATTTGCTTCTATGACAACCTCTGTCTCTTTCCCCAACAAAAGAAAAAAAAATCCTTTTATTCTGAAATATCAGTGAGGGCGACACCACCTTGGACTTTGAGCTCGCTATCCACAGTAAAAGAGATTTTTCTGCCCAAGCGAAGTTCCTGTTTCTTTTGGCAGGTTATTCACGCTGGTTGGTGGTGAGTCACACTCCAGGAAGAGTGGAGGAGCATGAGTGGGCTCTCTGATGTTTGTAGGTTGACTTCTGAATGCTTGAGACATGCTGGTGCACTCTGCAGGGCCGTGACATACTGTGCATCATAGACAGGAGGCTCATTGGTGGTATTATAATCTGTTGTGAAAGTGGACCTAGAGGAATTGTTATTTTATGATTAATAATGATTTCATACAAATTATTTATTTTCTTTCAAGTTTTTTTTTCAGCCAACTTCATTTTCCCAGTTTTTGTGATCGTGATGATCGTGTTTGATATTACTTTTTCCACTCTTTCTTTTTCTTAAAAGCTGTAGACTTGAGACTTAAAACCTCTTGAACCCTATAGGCCTCTGGCTGAGGCCCCTGCTTGAAAATTACATGACCAAAATGATTAGAGTAGGGATGCACCGATCCGACTTTTTCAGTCTCTATACCGATTGTTTTTACACCCCAATTAAAATTCCAGTATATAATGTATATAGTATATAAACATAGAATTGAATTTAATCCAGCTATTTGAGTCAGTATTGGCCCGATATCTGATCCAATATCGGTATCGGTGCAGCCCTAGAATAGAGTGTATCTCTGCAACTACAATTTGAATAATCTTGGTATCATAATAAAGGTAACACTTGTGAGATATTTGCAGAGGTGTAAGCATCCGTATATCTCTTACTGGGTATATGTAAATGAAGACGGAACACAGCATAAATTAAAGATTTAATTTCCGCCTAACAAAGCTGTACACTTTTAGAGTGAATATCCATTTGGAATGATGCATGTTGCAGCCCAAAACCTCTATCAAACCATATCACAACATCTGGAGCATTACCTGTGCACAGACTGGTGCTAATAAAATGAAGCAGAGCCAAGTTGGAGAGGTTTTAGTAGAGGAATGTTAAGGCTGAATCTTCAAAAAGGCCATTTGGGTACCATCTGTGCCATTTGAAATTTTCTCAGGTAACTGTAAAACTCATTTAATTAAATTTACATGTCACTATAAGTATGAGGAAGAGAAAGGGGAATTAATATCAGGACGAAGTGATGGAAAAACCCAATATTACATTGGGGAATCTGCTGGGAAAGACATAAAGGAAAGTACTCAATCTTCTAATTAATTACTTAAAGGGACTGTTTGTAAACAGCGACACCTGTGGCCGTTAAGTCAACGAAAGTCAGCGCCGGGCTCGCGCTTGTGCTCGCTCTACATAGACATGAACAAGCATCGCTCAAAACAGTGAGGCGACACACGTCAGCTAAAACCACGATATCACTCTATATTTCACCTGCTTGGCAGTAATGTTAGCTGACCAGACGAAGGTCTCTCCATGAATCACTGCTGATCCTAGTGTTGGCTTTTCCCACTTCAGCCTCCCGACCGCGGCCGGAGGGAACAGGGGAGACACCGGAGTTTTGGTCGGAGACGATAACGTTATTCGCAGCGGAGCCCTGTCACTTCACAAGAAACGGGAAACCTCTGTTTGTCTGGAGGAGCTGCAGCATTTATTTCTGCACAAACGTCCACTGTACATTCACTAGATATTCTCAGAGCTACGAAGTCTTCTGCAGTGTGTAGTGTGCGCGCATGCACGTGGAGCGAAATAGTGAGAACGAGCGCGGCGTATGAGTGAAGGCAGGCAGGCAGAGGAGCAGCGGCCGACACTGTTTTGCAAGATGGGCTTCACTAGATATAACTTTGCGGTTTTGGTGCTTCCGTGTAGTTTGTATTGGAGTCGGAGTCTGAACAGCGTAGCCACACGCGAGCGCGCATGGGACACCGACCCGGATTGATTTATACGTGTAAGAAGTTACAAACAGTCCCTTTAAGAGCAATAGGAATAATAGAGATTATTTATTTATTCATCTATTTATTTATTTATTTATTATTAGTTTTATTTATCTGTGTATTTTCCTGCCAAGCTGCTGCTGCACACTCCAGTCCAGTAGGTGGCAGTAATGCAGGTTGGCATGCCAACCGCCAACCGCCAATCAACACTAACTAAACAAAAGAAGAGTTGCCAATCATGCCCAGATGGCGTCGTGGCATGGTGGTGTCATCATGTGTTAATGCCCTCAAACACAACTTTTAATCACAAAATAGCTAAGGTAAGACATTATTTACGGTAGTGGCTGTATAAAGAGACATTTATTTCTTCCCTTCTTCGGCTGCTGGTTCAGTGAGTTATTGTTGTAGCTTGATAAGACTTAAAAACACTGAAACAATTTCAATTAACTTTATGTGTATGTAGCCCAAAATCACAAGTCTGCCTCAAAGGACTTAAAACGATCTGTAACATTAGTAGGTTACATGCAATACTATCAGGGAATGAAATTAGCACCTGTCAGATACAGGGTAAATGTTGGTTGTAGCAGACAGGTTTTCATTATATTAACAAATATTATTTTTTACAAAGCAATTCTAAAGCCTAAATTAAATATATGGTAACACTTCATTTTACAGGTCCTCAAATGTCATGGTAATTAGGTGATAATTAGCAAGTTTAAATTTATTTGGAATTACTGCCAAATTACCCCCAATATTTACTTATAAATTTATTGAAAATTACTTTATTATAAACATCATGTAATAATTATATTCAGCTATTTCTCAAAAGCTGGTCATTTATTTAATACATTTCCAGGAAAAGAATATAAAGTTAATTGATCTGCTTTATTTCCATGTCTGCTGGTAAATAGATAATAATTATCAAATAACTTATTTGAAATTTCTTAAAAAACTCCCGGAATCATTACATCAGCTACCAGGTTACATTCACCAAGGCATTAATAAATATCTATCTTCATCCAGAAAAATACATCATCATTTATGTGTTGATTATATTTTGTATTATTCATATGAATCTGCAATGTAACTCGTAACTAAAGGTATCAAATAAATGCAGTGGAGTAAAACGTACAACATTTCCCTCTAAATTGTAGTGGAGTAGAAATATAAAGTAGTACTTATTGTACTTAAGTACAGTATTTGAGTAAATATACTTAGTTACTTTCCACCACTGTTCTCAAATGACTTGAGACCTGTTTTGGACTTGTTTTAAATAACTTTTTAAGACTTTCTTTGACAGACTCGAGACTTCTTTTCTTCTTTTTTTCTATTTTATCTCCGGCAGTTTCATAATTACATTTTTTTTTTCATACTTTTTCCTTAACACTCACAGTAGTTACTTAAAAGTAGTTTCCTTCCTGGCAGAGAATCATGATTGTTACGTCATTTGAGAGAAAATGTTTGTCATTTTTGTGATTTCCCTCTTATCTTATACTTGGCAACAGCATTAAATGAAGAGTATAATATAGTATGTTGGCAAAAAAATGAATGCAAATTGGACTGAGTATGTCTTGGCAGCTCTCGTGGTCATTATGCAGTGGTCGCTCCTCTCTGTGAGTCTGAGCTCACTGTTGCCTCCTTGCAGCTGGAGCCATCTGCCAAGCAAATGGCTGAGGGTGGCTGAAGATACAGATGTGATGCATCATTATCCGCTGACTGAGATGAATGATGAATGCTGGCACCGTAGGCTGTCACCTCATTGACAAACCCAGTCATGACTGCCCCCCCCTCTTTGTGTGCTGTATTCACTGCCATCACTGAATCTTCCTCTGCCGGCAACATTAGCATTTCTAGGGTTGCACCAACATTGTTTCCACTTTCTAAACTGGGATGGTCAGAGGCATAAAGAGATTTCCTGGCTTTCAAAGAGGAAGGGTCGATTAAATATGCATGCGGGTGCTTTTTGTCATTACGGAGCCATCAGTGGTTGCAGGTTGACAATACAATTTCACATCATGGAAATGAATTAGGCAGAGCTCATTCATTATGGATGCCCGTTGGCTTCTTGTTCAGGATGGCCATTGTGTCATTTCTAAATAGATGAAAGCCAGGTAGGGTACGCAGATAACCCCGGTAGTGTATTTCAGGATGTAAAACATTTGTTCTGCTGTCTGGCAGAAACCTTTCTGGTCGTATCTGTGTCTCTCTCTGGGTCGAGCATTAGCACTGACTTTTAAAAGGGAAATTAGGGCGCTCATTGTGCAACAGTATTAATGAAATACTCTGCTTTTTGACTTTTAAATATCAATTGATAATTTTTAAAATTAACATTATTTTTAAAGAATTAAAAATCTAGGTCTAAACACGTGTTTGTAGGTGCTACGTTACAAAATGTGAAATGTATAAACTCATGAACTGAGGTGCTTTGTAGCCTACTTTTTAATAACCATAGTTACTTAGAGATTTTGTCCCCTGCCCTCCATTTCTGATAATCTTCCACTTTCTTTGCTGGTTAGACAAACACAACATGACAGCAGTCACTTTTGAATTTCACTGTGTGATTCTGAGTGACAGTACAGCGTTGTGTCAGGTTGTTTTCCCACAGGTAACACTGATCGTCACCTCGAGCTCTGTTTGACCCACATATGCTGATTTGTTCTGTGTTTGTATCCCATTTAACTATTTGTTTAACTAACTGTAAACTATTTATTTACAGTTTAGACTGATTTCCTGTGGTGTTGTTTGCTCAAGTTTCCCCTGAGCTCTCTCAGTGTCAGAGCTGTCACCTGACAACTCTTCCTTTGTTCGCTAACACCCCTGGATCTCATGTTTTATTACCCCGCAACCCGCCTCCCACTCCGCTCTGAACATCTCTCCGCTCACTCCAGGCGTCGGTTTATTCAGCAGCGTCTACCCCCCTGCAGAAAGGCAGAGTGACAGAGTAAAAGCAATGCCCTGTTTTTTTTTATTATCATGCTGCTGCTCCTCTGTGGCCACAGAAAGCTCGGGGCTCTCAGCTGCATCCTTCCTTGTTTGTGTCTGTGTATGCTGAAGCCATTTCTGTCACCTCGCCCACTCTTCCGCTGCCTATTTGCATGATGAGCCGAAGCTCTCGTGTATTTATTTACACCGTCGGATATACAGTAACTCATGCGACACTGCTGTTCCAAACTGTGACTCTTTCTTTTTGGTTTATGTAACACAATTCTAACAGGCTGACGAGATGTATCAAGGTCTTGTCAGTGTTCATTTATAGGCATTAAACATTCGTAACACACCTTGAAACACATTTCTGTAATTTAAAATTTGCTCCTCTACTCACTTTAAGTTTGAGGTTGTCTAATAGTTTGTACTTCTGATAAAATGAGTAGAACAAAAGATCTAGAGCTGCAACTAAAGATTGTTTTCATCACTGATTTATCTGCTGATTATTTTGTCAATTAATTGATTAATCGTTTAGTCTATAAATGTCAGAAAATAATGAAAAATGTCCATCATAATTTCCCAGAGCCTGAGTTGACGTCTTCAAATGTTTTGTTTTGTTTGACCATCAGTCCAAAACCCAAAGATATTGAATTTACAATGATATATAGGAGTTTTAGCTAGAGCTGCAATCGATTAGTTGTCAACTATTAAATTAATCGCCAACTATTTTGATAATTGATTAATCGGTTTGGGTAATCTTTTAGGAAATAAAAGTCAGAATTCTCTGATTGCAGCTTCTTAAATGTGAATATTTTCTGGTTTCTTGACTCCTTTATGACAATAAACTGAATATTTGAGGAGGTCATCTTGGGCTTTGGGAAACACTGATCGACATTTTTAACCATTTTCTGACATTGCATAGACCAAACAACTTATCGATTAATCGACAAAGAAAATAATCGTTAGTTGCATCCCTAGTCCTAATCAATATATCAACCAATTGTTGCAGCTCTTAAAAGATCAATTAATAATGTGTTTTTAAACATTTTTTTGCTTCTCTATACATTTATTCAATTCTTACTTTTAAATGTCATTTGCTAATATTTTTATATCATTTCACCCTGATCCATTTATTTTTCTGGTTTTATGTGTAAAGCACTTTGTAACTTGGTTTTGAAAAGTGCACTTTAAAAAAAGTATTTACATAATCACAAGACAATTTTTGCAATTTGTCCTTGTAAACTCCTCATCCATCACTTTAGATATTAGAATAAATCAGTATTTCCAGCCAAACAGGTCAGATGCATAAAGCTGGTGTCCTCCTTGTCCCCATTACCTGTACTAGAGTACAAAGCATCTGAAGATTAAACATCTACTGTCTAGTTGTGAACTAGTTTTTAAAAAAAAGTATATTTGGGATGATATAGTAGTATCATAACAACTTAAGTAAAATGCTCTTTTTCTTTTTTTCCAGGTGGTGCTCGTATTTGCTCTCAGCATCGGAGCCCTTGTTATATACTTCATAGATTCTTCTGAGTAAGTATATTTTTTTCAACTATTTCATACTTAACTTACACGCTATCATTGTACTTCACTATTGATTCTACTCTGGCTTATAGGTCACAATGAATCCTGTTTATTGCTGAATATTTAAGAAACTGAGAAGTGTTGTTGAGTTTGTCTCAAGGTGTTTGGTCCTGCTGTCCCTCATAGCTTACAGTAGCTTTATTAAATTAGATGTCGTTAGTTTTTTCTCAGAGAAATATAGAATTTACCAATTATGCTGTATGTATGATGGTCTTATAAAATCCTGCTGGTACAATGATGTTTAAGATGATAATGGTTCAATGGAAAGTTGTATGTGTTTCTGACATTTATGATTTAAGCCCCAGAGAGCTCAGCCATTAACTGGTTGCCACAGTCATAAATCCTCATATAATGCATGTTCTGTAGTTCTGGCCTTAATTACATTGAGTGCTCTGTGCTCTGTATATGGTATTTGAGAGCACGTACTTGGCTGGCTGTTGTGATCCTTCCAGGTAAACTGCTCTGAGCTTACCGGCGATCTCTGCTGATAAACAGCCAGTGCTCCCAGATGCTTAATCTCTGTAATGAAAGGATCAGACTCTTAAACAGGCAGGAAAGACCCAAGTTCCTGTTCAAAAAACCAATCACCGTCACTCATCGAACCGGAGGAAGTGGGGGAGTCCCTTTTAGCTCTCGTGTGCGACAGAGTACTGTTACTGCAGCCTGGTGGTGTTTGGACAGGATGTGCCATTAAGAAGTAGAGCAAAATACACCAGGATAAAAGCTTTTATCAAGCCCAGAGGGAGTCTCCGCTGGGAGTAATGTCAACGCAGAGAAGAGAAAATGGGCTGTAAATTCGTGTAATCTGGCTCACGGTCCTGGAGGGTTATTTGTTATTTCATAAGACTGCATACAGCTGAGGGCTTGGCTTGTGGTTTGCGAGCATGATCTCATTTCATTAACTGGACAAGCTCAGGTAGAGTTACATCCTCACCATTGCCATCTGTGGCCTCCTGTTCTCAGAACGTGCCCGTAGCGGCGCCTGATACCTTTTTACACCTGATGAAGGATGACCTATGACCTCCTTCTTTAACCTTTTCACGCAATAAGAAAGGGGCATTGTTATAAATACACAATGAGGTATGATGCCGCAGCACCTGTTACATGACTTATATTCATATTCATCCACTCGGCTCTTTGTCCCAGTTTTCATTCAGTCTTGTCCAGGTCTTTCTATTATTCAGTATTTTTTCACTACCTGTCAACCCAACAAACCCAGTACTTAAAGAAGGAGCCGCCAGTTAGCTGCTCTCTTGCGTGCTCCTAAGTGGCAGCAGTACTGTAACAGATACAGCCCTTCCTGTAATTAGTCCTGTGGGGCTGCTGAGGCTGTCATATGATGGACAGGCTGACCTGGCTGGAAGCGACACAGAGAGAGAGACGTCAACACAGCAAGACCCACTTAGATTCATAGAGAAGAGCTCAAGCTACGAGCTGCACAGTGATGAAGAAGCCGGTTAGGTCCCACAGGGAGTTTTACTTCATAAAGCCTTGTACTAGTTATGTCTTACTATACACCCTATGCTTCCATGTAGTCCCATGCCATTTGTAAGACACACTGTGCTTTGTTTCATCAAAGTAGAGCTGGGTGTAAAACCTCAACACTGAGTATTTAAAGCTTGTGTGAAATACTCAGTCAGGCTTTTATTCTTGTTTAATATATTCCCTGTTATTAAAGTTTCTTTCATTGATTTATTATACCACCGGGGGGCAGAAAAACTCCACAACAAGCCGACAAACCCACAGCCTGGCATATCATTGTTTTAGGGGCACTTTCACAAGCCATAGTCCGTTTGGCTAGTCCAAATCAAAGCGAAATTTATACTTTTGGTTGTTTTCTATTTAGTCTGGTTTGGTTTCACTGTGCACAAATTAAAGCGGACATAATAAAGTTGCTGAGGGGCGTGTATGAAGGAGCGAATTAAGAAGCTGCCACTTCTATGCAGGGAATCGTGGACTTTGATATATTGCTGTTGAAATTTTATCATTTTGACTCGGTACTGTGTCGGTACTGTGCGCACAAATCCCTTCTCCAGTTTATCTTGAATGACAATATAAACATCACTGTTTTTGCGGACTTTATTTTGCATAATCTGTATGTTCTCTTCGGCCCAGATGTCAAACAATCATCAAACTTCTGCAGAAGTCCAGGTCCGTCCTCTCCCACTCATGTTAACCTGTTGTTTACCTGAGTCCATCTCAACAAATGCCCGCACAGGCAGCCTGCATTTTGGTCCACTTGGAAGCGAGACCACCTCTCGCAAGCGGTCTCAGACTGGTTGTTTTGGTCTGCACCAGAGTACGATTACTGCGTTCACAACTTCCCAAACAAACCGCACCAGAGTTTTTGACAGGTCTTTTCTTTAATAACGTAATTTAAACCTGCGTTGCGTAAACACAACATTGACATTTTATCACCTAATAGAGCTGTAAAGTTGCCTCAACAGGGAGCAACATTAGCATTCATTATGAGTCGTGTTTCTGTCCATGCGGTGAATATAGGTCTAGTAGTAACTCACCTTTTAGCTCAGTTTTAGTCTCCTCCAACTCCTGAGAAAAACATCTGTCACTTTTAGCCACTTACAGCGAGTTTATTGGAGCTTTTCTAGCTGAATACAGATTGTTGCATTTGGAAACAATTTGAAAACAGCACTGAGCTTTAACCATAATGTTATAGTAAGTTTGCAGGCAATAAGCCAGAAGTGAAAGAGAACAGAAAACTCTGTAGAGCTTCTAACGTGTGTTTGTCACTGCAACTGGAGCAATTGTTAATGAAAAAAATACTGAGTGAATACTTAGTGAAGCTTTAAGCAAGATTTAGCTTATTGTAGACTTAATTATTCAGACAAAAATCTTGCACAACTGCTAGAATTAAGTCTTCTGTGCTGATGCATTTGAGAAGTTTCGTTTATTAATACAAATAATAGTTTTGTTGAAAACTTATTTATATTCCTCTAAGTATCAAAAGACATGTATAGTATTGGCATTCAAACAATACCTGGTTAAAGTGATCTGCGTGACCCTTCACTCTCAGTGGATTTGACTTTTCTCGACCGTTAAGGTTGTAAATCAGGTGCTGTGCCGTCAGACAACATTAAGGTCTCCTAGTCCTGTTTGATCTGAGTCTGAATTGAATGAGGGAAGGAGAGAGAGACCAGAGTGACTTTGGGCAGAGAGGGTTTGTGATCCATAACAGGCTTAGTCCTCTTCCAAGCCAGGTCCACTGGAACTCAATTATTCAGCACCGCAGGTCTGCCTCCGCTGTATGGTCTGTCACCCTGCTATGACAGGGATTTGCCGGGCTGACTTGTCATTACAGTGAATGAGGGCAGAACTATCCAACATATAACTATAAGGACTATTCTTAGAGATGCCTAAAAGAAGACTTTATTATTTTCTTTATCTTCATTGTAACGTTTGAGAAATGATCCAGATCCATGAACAGGGTGTGTACTGTTTTGCTTTGAAGATGCAAACAGATAATAAAGCTATTTCATTTTCTCATCATAAAGCCCTTAGGATATTAAGGTAAATAAATAGTTTTTTTAGTGTAGTACTGCCTCGATTAGACTCAATGACATGTGACGGTTGCGTGAGGCCGAAGAGGATAGTTTGAGTCCTCATCACATCACCGAGCTCCTGATCATCAACTGAGTGTCACTGCTGTGCATTAGATCGGTTCAGAATAATCCCCGAGGTATTTTAACGTTACCTCATTCAAACTCCGGCTGGACTGTATTTTATCAAATAGAGTTTATTCGATTTTTTTTTACACAACAAAAGCAATTTGCTTTAATCCGAATGGTATTAAACAGCAGAGGGGATATTGTTGCTGTTGAGTGATGTGGTGTGTGTTAGTGAAGCTTGTGAATGTGAGTGTAGCTCACTCCTAACAAAGAGGAATGAAAACAAACTAACTAAATGTACGAGAGGGACCTGCTTGGCACTAACACGCTGCAGAGAAGATAGACATGATTCACGATAAGCTGTGCTTTAGGGAAGTGGTTCCCAACCTTTTCATCTTAAAACAAAGCAGTATATCTATTTGTGGCCCCTCATTAAAAGTCGCATATGTCCATGAATATGGAAGACTGAGCCAAAGGCTAATTTTTCCTTCTCAGATTAATTTATTTTATATAACCACTGCTTTAGGGCTGCCACTAATGATTATTTTTTTATTTTATTACCAATGAATCTCTAGATGGTTGCTCTGTTTGATCAATTGATCACTTTGTGTAAAGAAATCTCATAAACATGTCTTCAAATGTCTTGTTTTGTTTGACCGACAGTCCAAGACCCAAACATATTCAGTTTACGATATAAAACCTAGAAAAACAGTAAATCCTTGCATTTTAGAAGCTGGAACCAGCAAATGTTTTGGTATACTAAACAACTTAACGATTAATCAAATACCAAAATTGTTGTACATTAATTTTCTTGCAACGACTAGGGGTGGGGAAAAAATCGATATAGCACAGTATCACAATATTTTTCATGTCAATATTGTCTTAAAGTCTTAAAGCTAGAGTGAAGATACTGGTACCATATGAAACTAGAAAACCTCATCGATTGGTACAAAACCATGTCATGTTAGCTTGTTGGGAAGAGCGCTTAATAACGCTCCAAAGTTACGCTAGATTTTGGCGAGGAAAAACTGGCATGGACATTTTCAAAGGAGTCCCTTGACCTCTGACCTCAAGATATGTGAATGAAAACTCTGAGATGAACAGAGTGAAAACTGTATCTTATTAGATAAAACAGATGTTGACAAACTGCATAATTTGCATTTTTCAAAAAAGGTAATTTTCAGCATATTGCAAAATGTTTAGAATCGCAATCATATTGTGATAATCTTATTGTGGGGCCTCTGGTGACTCCCACCCGACAAACGACTAATTGATTTATCGACTTATTGTTTGAGCACTAACACGATTAACCAGTCACTGTTTCCATCTTCTATTCATTCAAATGATATATTAATCAAACATATATTCCACATCCCAGCTGTGCACTAAGTTAATTAACTGTCTTTCTCCACCTCCTTGTTTAAGTTTGAATGTTCAGTAAACCTGTGTTTTCATTTTAGGTGTGAATAATATTTTGAGAGGATATCTTTAATCACACAGTCCTACTAACCTATTACAGTCACATTTACTTGGTTAATTATTTCTCTTTATTTGAATTCTTTGTGCCAGATACAAGCTTTTTGAGGGTGAGACTTCGCTGCATCGCTAGCATTTGCTATGGCTGCCTGATTCCATAAAAGAAGACATGAACCCTGCATGCATTTAACCCTTAAACTACTGCCTTGGCTCTGCATTTCCATTATGTTTGACTTAATTTGTACCTGAAATGTTTGCCTATGAGATCGGAAATGCGGGCATAGATCATAATACGATCTTGCACCTGGAATATGACAGATTGTTTTGCAGTTATTTAAGGGTTAATCAGGCATCTCGACAAGTTATTGCTTGTGTGACAATAAATGCATGTTCTTTCTCAACAGAAAAAAACATTGGGAAATACCAACTATTGCACTTTTTTTCAACACTTAAGTTCCTCTTCTTTTGGAAGTCTTTAAAAATGGAAAAAAAGGAAAAGAAGAATGCATCTTTTATACTTTTTTTTTTTTAATACCGTTGATATATATGCATTTTACCAACCCTTTCCTCACTTGACCACCAATATTTATAAGACATTAAAATACTTTGTTTCTCT
>CAKAKR010060987.1:0-26757 GCA_916700685.1 Adelosebastes latens | reverse complement strand
ATCACTGTGTTAATGTGATTGGTTATGGGGCGGCTGTGGCTCAGAGGGTAGAGCAGGTCGTCCACCAAATGGAAGGTCAGAGGTCCGATTCCCGGCTGCTCCGAGCAAAACATTTAACCCCAAATAGCCGTCAGTCATGATGTGTGAATGAGTATTTAGATTAGATCCTGATGGGCAAAGTTGGCAGCCTCTGCCATCAGTGTATGAATGTGTGTGTGAATGCTGACATGTAGTGTAAAGCGCTTTGACAGAAGACTAGAAAAGTGCTATATAAAAAAAAAATGCAAGTCCATTTAACTTTTCCTGCTTGGGCCGGAGTTGATAACGTTACTGGCTCTGGAGTTAACCCCCGTCACTCCACTCAGCCGTCGAGAAACAAGACACGGTAAACCTCTGTTGGTCTTGAGGAGCTGCAGCATTAATTTCTGCACAAACTGCAACTTCCACTGTACGTTTACTTGATATTCACAAAGCTAAACTAACTCTGCCTTCTGCTCCACTAGTTCACTCACACACATTCGCTGTCGCGCTCTCTCTCTCTCTCTCTTGCTTCAACACTCACTTCCCAAGTACACACACACACTCTGACTCTGCTATTCTCCAAATGACCAACGCTACTGTTACGCTGGCTCTCGATAGGGCCATTCGCGTTTTCATGTCACCCACTGTAATTGTCCTACACGCTTGGCACATGGGAGAGCTTGCAATCGGCAAACTTACCGCTAGATGCCGCCAGATGTTACACACTGCACCTTTAATACAAAGTCTCAAAACTTGAACTGTGACCCAAAAAGTCATGCACACTGTCAATCACGTGTATTCAATTTATTAATGACGTTTCAGCGCCTTAGACCCTCAGCAGGTAAAATTTATACAGGCAAACAGCACCAGTACTGTAAACACAGCCTGCGAAAAAACCCACCAATCAAAAGGCACCAGCAGCACTTCCCAGCATCCACACAAATCAAGGTCAATGAGCTTGTTTAATTGTACAAATACCGTACTAAGCTCTTCCAAGCATAAGCAAGAGCAATACTTTAACAAATGTGAAAACATAAACTACATATATCATATTTTACAAGGCTGAAATACCATATATAGAAAATACAGTTTCAAATACAGGTTTAGATTTCCAGATACTTAACATTACTCTCCCTCCACTGTAGCTCAGCAAGGCAAACCTGTGTGGTGAAAGACAAAGAGAGAACTTTGTACTAAAAAGAACCGTAACTTTCACTTTATTGGCTGTCTCACACTGCTGAAGCCTTATATTAACTTCTTCAACTAAACTTGAAGAATATACTTTTGCACAGAACAAAGACGGTGCATTTTTTTCCCACATCTCTGAGTCAGAGTCATGCAGGAAGCTATCACTTCACCACTAGTATGAACAATCGATAACTCTTTCAATGTACATATATGCATGTGAGTATTGCATGAAGATAGACTTAAATATTAACCTAGCCGTTTCGTCTGTGCTGGTGACATCTAAAACATGAATGCTGTGCGGTCTCATCAGTGTGATGTCTGGAGGGGATTACAGTGACAGGAGGCGTGCGTTTCCCAGCTGAATAAACTGGCAGGACCCTCAGAAGGCCGGCATGCTTTGTGAACATGATTTGATGCATGGAAAAAAAAAAATCTACCTGTTGTGGCAAATCCTCACCTGACTAGTCCTTCGCTGAGGGACTTAAACCAGAGACAGACCCGGGCTGTGACTGGAACATTGTTGGGGAAAGTGATGAGGAACAGTGGAGGGGAACAGCGAACAGGTAATGCTTATTCATCCCTCAACGACAACAGCTTTCTAGGTCCCCTTGAAAACAAAAAAGTTTACCACAAAAAGCCTTTTTGAGTTTCTCAGTGAATTCGATATTTACGATGTACCTGGTTGCTCCCAGGTGTAAAACCATAGCTTGCATTGCACATGGAACAGCAGGGTGTACATGAGGAAACTGTACGAGGTAACCTGCACCTGTTTTTACTTCCCGATGCACATGGAGAAAAAATAAATAGAATAACTAATAAAAACATAAAATGTGCAGTATATTTCCCTGACATATTAACTGTACACACTGTAGAATATAGCTTAAGTAGACATAGACATATTCAATAACGCATGTATTTCGTGAAAACTTTCGTGTTAAAAAATGCAGACGCTAGTTTAGATTTTAGATTTTCAAAGTATCAGAATGGTGCCGACTTTATCGGGAAACACTGCAGAATTATGGAGGACGGAATCTGCCAAAATCAAAGATAAATTAATAAATGCCTCGATAAATAAATAAATATGTCATTAAGACAACACACTGAGTGACAGCCCCCTCATTTACATAATGAGGCATAAATGCATAAAGAAATGTAAAAAGAAATGTGTTAACAAATGTTTAAAAAAAAGAATACAGAAATAAACAAGTTTAGGGAAATAAATAAGGGGTGAAATGCAAAGGGAAAATTGTGCATAAATAAATAAATACATTTAAAAATAAAAAATACATGCAAATAATATATATTTTTTAATAATTAATATAAAGATAAATGTGTAAAGAAGCATATTTAAACAGAAATATAAATTTATGTCACATTTTATCAATTAATTAATAGCTACAATTATTTTTAATATTATTTTTGCTACATTTAATGACATTTATTTATCTATTGAGGTATTTATTTATTTATTCATTTATTTTTACATAAACACGCAAAATAGGTCTTAGTACAATTTTGATGTATTTACACTGACGATGTACTTCCATGAAACATAAGCTCAAGAAATATGATTTCATTGCATTAGTGTGGTTTACCACCAAAACAGTACGAACAAAATGTTTGACACAGGGACCAGTTACAACATTAAAATACAACCTACATGTTGTCAAAATGATCTTTTATACTTTTAAAACAGTAATACTGCTGTACCTTTACTGAAATACAATTCGAAATGCAGGACGTATACCATTAATATACTCTTCTTTGTGTGGTATTGAATATTATTGGAATACTACAACATGATAAAAGCATGTGTACAGTAGGTGGCAGTATGCACCTTGATGTTGCAGCTATAGATAATCGGTGTGCAGAGGAGAATAACTACTGCTCTCTTACATCTGTGGACTAATTGCAGTGGTTATTTAATGCTTTTGATAAATCAATTTCAAACCATGTACCTTGTTTGGAATAAACCTGTTTGAAGCTGTCTCTCTCTTTTTCATTTCTCTCCTCGGTGTCACCAATATCACCTGCTTTCTCTGAGGAGACCACAGCACCGATTGTTTTATTTACACCTCTGAAACGAGGTTAATCTTTGCTTCGACTGGGGATTTTCACTCTGAAATTAAATTCCTGTTGTTGTAAACATACTTCAGATTATTGACTAGGAGCCAAATATTCATTACAAGTGAGTCATCTTCATCACTATGAGGGCCAGTACGTCTGAACTCACATTAAATGTGCAAGTTGATGAATAAATATCAGAGCTGTCAATCGATTAAAATATTCAATCGCAATTATTTGCAATGTATATATTTATTATTGGAAATCAATTAACACAAAACAATGACAAATATTGTCCAGAAACCCTCACACGTACAGCATTTAGCATAAACAAATATGCTCAAATCATAACATGGCAAACTGAAGCCCAACAGGCAACAACAGCTGTCAGTGTGTCAGTGTGCTGACTTGACTATGACTTGCCAAAAACTGCATGTGATTATCATACAGTGGGCATGTCTGTAAAGGGGAGACTCATGGGTACCCATAGAACCCATTTTCATTCACATATCTTGAGGTCAGAGGTCAAGGGATACACAACAAGCTAAAGCTGAAAATCACAAGTTGCGTTAATGCGTTAAAGAAATTAGTGCCGTTAAAAAAAAGTTTTTTACGGCCCTAAATATAAAACAAATATAGACAGGAATGATGAAATGTTAAATATGATACTGAGGATACCTCTATGGTGTCACTACTGCGACTCAGCTCACCTTAAATCCTGATAGTCCAGTCAGTATCAGTGAAATGATTAACTGTCTACACCAGAGGAGTCAGTGTTAATCTGCTCTGTAGTTGAACACTAATTAAAAAGAGCCTGACCTGTGGTTTAAAAAGCCTTATTATCTCACAGTTAAATACAAAAAAGACACCATGATGCATTTCTTCACCTTGTCAGTTCTTGACTTCTTTCCTTTCGCTCCTTTTCTGTTTAGCAGGTGAGAACAAAGCATAGTATTTTTGTACCGAGGTGCCTGAAGGCAGCATGCGCCTGAAGGAACAATAAGTGAGCAAATTAGAAAAGAATTTATTTAAGTATGTCGAGATGAATATAGACCAGCAGCCTCCATAGTGTCCAACACCTCTCTGATGGTCCGTTTATAGGCTGAATTTACCACCTCGTCAGGGCTCTGTAGGGCATGATGTTTAACATGAAGCCCCGGAGAAAACTAAGATGACATTTGCCTGCCGGGTTTCAACAGAACAAATGAGCACAGAAGGGGTCACAATGTGAGTACAGACTACACCCCCCACTCCTATGTCATCTGCAATCTTTTAACCCCGTCAGGCCTTCCCTTTCCTTCAGACTCTTGTCTTTTGTTGTCATGGAAGCTGAACATGACTTTTACATTGCACCACATTATAAATGGCTGCTGCATCCAAACACTAAAATTCTGGTTTGGTGATAACCTGCTTCAGGACTTGGAAATCTCTGTTGCAGGCCAGGGCCACCAGGGCAAAAGTAATTACACAATCTGTTTAGGTGTCATCAGCACATAATTTCTGTGGTCGCTCAAACATGAAGGAGACCTTGAGGTGCTTATTTGTGTGTGTGTGTGTGTGTGTGTGTGTGTGTGTGTGTGTGTGTGTGTGTTGCTCATCAGGCCTGCTGAGCTGCAGTCAAGGTGTGGAAATGTAATAAGTAATAAGAGACGCTGTTCTAACTGATATCGATTTCAGATGCCCTTGCAAACAATCAGAGTCAACAACAGTCTTTTATGGGAGAGAATGATTGTGCGGAGGATGAGAGGAGACAATTTACTGAAGCTTTTTTTATGGACTGAACAAGTATCTACATATGGGGCAAAGTTCAACTACTACTACTACTCATAATAATAATGACTGAATGTGATTTCAAGTGGATGTTAATACTGTATCTTTATTCAGTCATCCCTTTTTTGCAGTTAAAAATAAGGTCAGTGTGTGTTATAACTTACATTTACTGTCAATTTATCATTAAATAAGGATTAAAAAAGGGTCTTTGGGGAAATATCAGAAATGCACCTTTAGCTGGAGGGGCATGTGTGTTTGCGTTTGATTGACAGCTGGCAGGCTGAGCTCCAGAAGGGGAACAAGACATGAAGTAAACTCTGCAGCTTATAAGCCATGGGCTGACTGTGTTGGTATCAAAGACACTGAAGTGGCATTTGCAGGTACATTTACATGCTGTTTAATGTGCTGCAGCTGAGCAGCTAATTAGCTATCTAGTGAATGTTTGCCTGGTGTCTCGTTCAGCAAGCTCAGGTGCAGGACAAGATGTGTGTTCAGGATCAAACGTTCAAACCAGGCAGCGTGGATCAAATATGAATCCAGATTCTGTTACTGTAATGCCTATTTCTCGCCTCAAATGTTTTCAGAAACAAATTTTAGGCTGCTTTCACACGAGATCCGGCGTTGCGGCGGATCTTCGCAAAGTTGTGCGGAGGTCTGGGCGAGTCACTTTAATGGCCCATTAACGGCGACGATTAACATCTTTTGTTCCCTCATGGCTGGGTTACAGGTACAGCTCTGGATCACCTGTTACGATATTGGCCACCGCAGCGTGACATCGGGTTGCATTTCTCAAAAAGCTGATTTTGTTTCTACTTTTCCGCTGTGGGCCAATGCGTTTTTTGCTGTAGTGGTGCCGAAACGCATTACCCCCATTCAAAAGGAATGGGGAAACTTGTGTTTTCGCCACATTGCCTGATCTCGTGTGAATGCAGCCTTAGTGTTTAGCTGTAAAATTAGAAAGTTTGCTCCGGCTGGTGGGCGGTGCTTAGTTTTGTCTCGGCTGTTTTCAACATGGCAGGTGGGTCACAAACTTTCTCAATTTACAGCTAAACGGTACACTGAAATATGTTTCTGACAGCATTTGAGACGAGAAATAGGCATTACAGTAACAGAATATTGATTCATATTTGATCAGCGCTGCCTAGATTGACAGTTTGATCAGAGTTTGTGAGTGATTGACAGCTGCCCAGAGATAGCTCGGTTGTTATTGGTTGTTTTTGTTTGGTCGAGGTAGAAACTTGCAAATGCCATTAGGGGCATGAGTTTTTTTTCACAGATTATCTGTTTCATGCAATAATGTCAGGATATAGTGACAGCTTTAGAAAAATAACTTTTTAAAAGTGACCGACTGCAGCTTTAACGTCGCTATTATTAATACTATGTCGTGTTATGAACCTAGTATGAAGTATGTGGTTTCAGGTCAGGAATGATGAATTTCACTCATATTTGCAAATTAAAAAGCACTACAGAACATACATTTTATCAAGAACAGAATGTTGTAGTACTCAAAAGCGACGAAGGATTTGAATGATTTGCCACCTTTGGACCAGCGGTGGACCTCAAGCAATCTCTTCTTTTATGTGAAAATCAATTTTAAGAGTGAGTGAAATCTTTCGTGATTTATTAAACTGCAATGGTTTTAATCACATTTCCTCATATCAGGCTCATGAATTACTGGGCTTTATGACGATATATAGCAGCTCAGAAACATTTGTCCCAACAAACAGTAGCGGCTGCAGAATCACTCTGTGGTGTTGATCCAGAACTTTACAATCATTACAGACAGCAAATACTGGATTGAAAAATTAAATGCTCGCTCTCGCTTTTGCTCCTTGACACGCACACTTACACAATTTAATAGCCGCCACCATAATTTAAATAGAAATAGACAGCAGTGTGGTAAATATTTGGATTGTAGCAGTGCATAAAGGGATCATTGGACCACGATTCAATTCGGGACTGAAACATAAACCACAAACATCTCAATACCACAAACCAGAGACCGTTTCATGGCTGAGCCACTGGACTGCGACTCCTCATTAAGCTCGTACTAAACGGGCAGTTTGGGGTCAAACTGAATTCCCATGCAACTCACGATTAAAACAAAACGGGAATTACAGTTTTGCTACTAAAGCAAAGTCTAATTTTATGTTGGCCAACACACTGGTTCAGCAGTTCTGAACTCTGTGGTATTTCTACGTAACCTTTTTATGATTAATTTTGGATTAAAACGTAAAATCGGAGCATGGAGGTCTGACATTTAAAAGCTTCCAGGGCCCGGAGGGCAGCTTCTCCTCTCTGACAGCATGAGGCAGAGCTTTTCCTCATGCTTAAAGTGACACCTGCACACTCAGGGATCAGTACCCTTTAGGTGGTTTCCTACCCGCCACCCCTCCAACTCCAACATATCCCTAACATCCTTCTAGCCTTGACAGTTCAAGCACCTATTCCCATCGGAGGCTGTTTTCTGTAAATCAGAAAAAGGGATGCATGAGAGCAGGAGAGAGACAGATGGATAGAAAAGATGGCAAATGAGGAAGAGAGAAAAGAAGGGAGACGAAATCATGTCAAAACAAATCAGAAGAAAAGCCTCCACGAGGATCAAACTCCTGTCGGCACTGAGATCAATAAGTCGGCCTAAGCGGGATTTGAGCTGCAGGGCTGGGTGATCTTAGAGCAACTTAGAAAGTTTAGGACAACAGCTGCACAGTATTCTTGTGTGTAAACAGAAGGACTGGGAAGATACACCTATCTCCCGATTCAATGCTATCACGATACTTGGGTGCCAATTTGATATATATTGCGATTTTTAAGTATTGTCATTCTACATGTATTGCGATTCGATATGATTTTTTTAACTGTTTTAACACTAGACCATGGGAAAAAGTTGAATCAAACACTTCTAGGGACTTTTAATTTGAAAAATATCTAAATTAATACATTACAATGTTTGATTTTCAGCATGTATGTAGTCAGAGATGTCCTGAATTCAAATATATCAGTCATTGTCAGGAATTATTTATCATATTTTTTTCCAGTAACCCAAAAATCTAAGAATGAAGACATTTCCCTCACAACTTAGTGGTATTTTCTATTTAATTTATAAGGGACATGTAATGTTTTATACTATTAGTGAATGTAATCCAATCAATCTTATTTCCATATATGTATTTTATATATACAGTTCCCTTTGTTAACACCTTATTTTGACATAGTCACACGTGTATACTTCTGCTAACTTCGCCAAGTTGCTAGCTCTCCCGTCAGCTCCGTTCTCTTTAAACATTCATGGCCAGCTCCATCGGGGCCGTTTGAATGCATTTAACATAAATGTCAGTATATGGGTGCTCTACAGTTGTAGTGTCGGCCGATTTGGCCACGAAGATGAGAGTGACGGCTGGCTTGAACGCACGTTACTGCAATACGATAACGTTTCCTGTCCATGACAGAGTTAGCATGCAGCTTTAACCATGATGTCTAGCTCTGCTTTTCATGCAATGCGTGAATGAGTGTTTCCATACTTTACTGTATGTGTAGTGTTTACCACTTTGGATTTAAAATGTGAGGGTTCAAGTCGTATCCACGCGGACCCTCCACTGTTTTTATATTTCCCCGTTGCGGCCAGCTGTGGGTTGTTTTGGTTGACGGATACAGAACGGATATGACGTCATGTGACTCAGACTACAACAATAAAAGCGGTAACTTCCTTCTACCTCTGCATAGACTCAGATGAAGCAAATACTACATATCGATTCTGGCATTAAAAAAATATATTTCAAAATTGTAAAAAAAAAAAATGTGTTACATAGGTGAATCAATGTTTTTCCCCACCCCTAGTTATCAGTATGTGAGGTTGAGTAGCGTACCTGTGTGGCGTTTCCTAAAACCGTACACACTATACTGTTTGTATTTTTTGTTGAATACACAACCTACAAAGCCTTTCCAGGACATTTGGCCAAAGAAACGTGATAAAGACATAAAGCAAAATAAAGTCAGTTTAGTCTGTCAGGGAAGTTCCCATTGGCTCAGCAAGAAACAGCATTCCAGTAAACAGGATAAAAACGGCACTCAGTGGTCTGCAGAAAGGTCGTTTCACAAGCCTTCGTGGCTGCTGCCCAGGTGATAAACTTTACTGTCTATTCTATCTAAAGCCCAACTTGAGCTCTGTGCACAGTGTAGCAACTTTCCTGCAAGGCCTGTGTGAGTCCGTTTGGCCTCTTTTAAGATAAACCGTAAATTGGACAGCTCCATAAAAAGCACTTTGCCACAAACATCACACAACATTTCATCTAAAGTCCTTAATGATATGTTTTCTTTCCAACACCAAATGCATTCTATAAACCTACATCTAAACCTCTGCAACCCTCTTAAACACTTCTGTACGCCTATGATTAAACAGGAGGATGATGCCAATATAATGACATTAATCTTCTTAATCGCTTTGCCTTCCTGGCATCACAGGAAAGATTCAAGAATGTGAGTGTGGAACAGACACACAAAACATGAGAAGGTTTTTTGTGATTTTAGAGACAGCTGATTACCGATTAAAGTGAAGACGAATAGGAAAGAAAGCAGGTGTGAGTACAAGTACAAGGTCAGAGTTCAAGTTCATGGTGTTCCTCCATTTCCTTGGTCAGGTTGATATTGGATTTTGCCTGGTAATGTAAGTGCAGGTTACTAAAAACTAGAAACACTGAATTACAGTATGTTCATCTCACAAGGATGCCATGCCTCTATCTTTATAACCCCAGTGTGACTGTCTCTCTATGTGGAGGGTTTCAATATGGCAAATTTGAGCAACCTGAAAGCCACATTATGTGAAAGACAAGTGAAGCAAACAACGTGACCTTTAAAAACGCCGTCTGGGCACATTTTTCTATCCATGACACAAACTCAATTAGCTTAATGTGGAGGCATGTGGTTAGAGGCAACCACAGATGATGATGAGAACATATTGCATAAAATGGAAATGTAGAATAAACAGCGCACATCAGTTTGAGATAATCTCCTCCGCATAGGCGCAGTTAGAACTTTAAGGTTGGGGGGTTCACAACAATAAATCTAGAGGAAATGTAATGTGTACAACAGAGGCTTTTTTTTCTGAACACCAGCATCGTTTTTTTCAATTGTTCCCAATGAGGAGAGAGTGTATGCGGCCGCCGAGAGAAAAAGCGCTGCACCAAGCGTCTTTTTTCAGAGTGCTCCGACTTTTTGTGTGGCCTCACCGAGCGCTTCTAGTTGAAAATGTCTGAACTTTTCAGATGAAGCGCTCTTCAGCGCCCTGCCAGCGCTTTTCTGCCAGAAAAAAAAACACTATATGGAAAATGAGTGGTGGAATATTGCAGAATTACCTCAGAAACCAAACTTGCACAAACTTCTAAACCCGACAGTAAACCAGATACAAAGTGCCGAACAAGAGGCTTCAAAACGGCGGTGATGTCACGGCGACTATGTCCACTTCTTATATACAGTCTATAATTTAAATCCCTACATGCATTTTTGGCTATAGCCACTATAGGGGGTTCAGTGAGCCCCCTGAACCAACGCAAACTGCGCTTGTTGACCTCCGACTTTTCAATCTCCATCTTTTCTTTGTAATGTGTGAACTTGTGACACTCGCAGAGAGACAACTGTGTGCCTTTCAGTTAAAGTTTGCATAAAACTACACTTTTTGTTACCTACCATCTTTCCCAAACCTGTCATCTAGAAATGACACTTAAATACTGCTAAATGGATCTGCAAATGATGTTCTGGCGGAAATGTAGTTCATGCCTACATACAACTCTTGCTGCTGCAACAACAAAACTAAACGGTCTGGTCATTTTAATCTTGCAATCTTTCCTTCATGAAGCACAACATGGTGTAATAATATCGACACAGTAGAGACGACAACATAGAGCCATATTCAAACCATAAATGTTTGCCTTGGCAGACTGAGCTATAAGGATTTTGTGTGTCACTTTTTCCTAATTTTTCTGCCTCTCCCTATCCTCAAGTCCTGGAAACATTTGGCGTCTCTCTCTCTTACTCAGTATTTCCTCGCTCTTCACTTATAGATTTCAGACTGCCACTGACATTTGTAACCATCAGTCTCTTTTATTGTGACACACTTTTCCATATATTATGCCATAATATGTCCTGAACTGCATTAATCATCAGCGTTAGCTCATTGGTGATGCTGTATGCATCTTCTGGCCTGTGGGAAACTCCACAGAGTTTCAAGCACGTACACACAACATGCCACGTACACACAAACACATAAACACACAAGCCAACACAATTACATGCTTTCATAGTCTCATACAAATAACATCGGTAAATGCTCAGAACAATGTGAAGTATTTGTAGCTTATTACGATGATAACCGCTTGACTGCATGACAAAGAGTCTCCATTAAAATGAAGGAAAATTATTCCTCCTGAATCAAATAAAGGAATCAGTGTTATCTCGGATCTTCTTCAGCCATGCCTGCAGATGTCTACAGAGCGTTTCAATAAATCATTATTTGAGGCTTTTGGAGCAAAGTAAACACTTATGCTCCAGGCTAATGTTGCGTGCTATCTGTTTGCCAGACTCATTTATCAGTCGCATCATTTTTTATTTTGCATACAGGTGGGTCAAGAACAAAGTTTTGGAGCAGCGATTGTCCCATATTGGTGAAGTTACTCACCATCCATAACACTAGGGCGGGTCGTAATAACGTGCAATGGGGCCCGACATAATAACGGGGCACGTCATAACTACCTTAATGCATAATATTCCTGGACAATAGCAATATATTCTTGTTTCATGCTACTTGGCTTTAATTGTTTTTCATCTACTGTATATGCACCCAAATATTTTTCTATTCTATAATGTTTGCTTTGCATTTAAACATTTTTCCTACCAGGTTATTTTACTGAACCGTTGAATCAAATATGTTCTTTTACTTATTACTTGTGAATTTTTCTCTGTGCTTTTCCATCTTTTATTCCTAACATCTGGACATGTTGCCTTTCTTGATTGGCTCTTGATTGACCTCTATGAATGCTATTTCTATGTCCGTGTTGATTGTCCTGTGAGCTCACTGATTTGAATCACGTGGCTTCTTTCTACACCATTATGTCGCTCAGATGATTGCTAGCTTCTATCTCATGCTTACTGTGAAGCAGGCAAAGATGTGCTGGAATCATGTTTCATAGAAGTAGTAAAAATATTGCATTTTTTTGGTTTGATGTCTACCTGAGAGGTGCCACCTCAATTGCGGTGTTTTTTTTTTTAGTTCTTGATATTCTGCAAGTCAAAACAAAACAATCTGCAAATGGATATAGAAATATGTACTTAAAAATAAGAGTGTGGTAAAAATAAAACAGAGCCTTTGGTGATAAGAAAATGTCATGATATGCGATTTACTGAGAGGTGATGGGAGATACATTTTTGGCTTTAGACAGAATTCAGTATAAGGAGCTCTCCTCACAGTGGAGGTAAAAGTCATTCCACCTTGGACTGAGTTGCCACAGGGAACAGCTGAGCACAGGGCTTGAGTTTAACATATGAGAGTGGACCATGGCCCCGAGGCATCAGGTTGTGAATCCTTTTACAGCCTTGAATGTCGACAGTTGCATTTTGAATGTGATGCATGCAGAAGTAGGAGGAGGAGGAGGAGGGAAGATGTGTGTTACTGCATCTAACTTATAGCTTTGAAATAGGGCTTCATCCTCAGGCTGCTAGACAGGCTAACATCTGGTTAGATTATTACATGAACAGGTACACGCACACATGACGAGTACACGCAATAACAGCACTAAACGAGCCTGACCCATCTTAGCATGGCCCTGGGAGTAAGGGCATCGAAAATGACCTGACCTCAAGCTGTATTCTCTGCGGCACTAACAGCACATGTTGCCCTCCTGAATGCAATATTAGAGCTAATGTTCCTCGACTGCTCAGAAAGTACATTACATTACATCCATGTGAATTATAGTCTGCAAAGAGGATTCATTTATCATAAATAAATCCTCTTTTAAATAATAAATTAAATATTAAATCAATTTTATAGCAACGTTTTCAGTTATTTTTTCCGAATTTTCCATCTGTTACAAGCTTGAATGCTGTGCTATTAGCGTCACTTCTCTCTATTCTTTTTTGAGAAATTTTAATTTGATATGGTTTCAATAATGACTGCTGTTAAGTTGACAAAAACTGAGGATGAAAAATAAACAATGACGGTCGTTCGTTCCTCCACCACATCATGTGTACAGGAAGTTTCATTTTCTCATGCAACGTCAGCAGTAGATATTTCACCCTCTCTTCAGCTTTCATGTATACGTGATCTTCCCATATCCCTACATGAAATTTGTGTCCTTGGGGACTCGCCTTTAACCTGACCTCTCTCTCGAAATAGCCTCTGCGTCCCGTGGGAATTGATTTATGCACACGCCTTCCAGCAAGCTACATGGAAAACTGTGTTTTGCTCAGCTATGTTGAAGCTGTATGGAAAAAAATATATACAGTTTGCATTATGCAGTCATCGTGTAAGTCAGGATATTGAAGGCTGCGTTAGCGCGGGAATGTATTATATTACTGTTACTTTTTCTTGAATAAGTGAAAGTGGCACAGCAAGTCATATTGGTGCACACATGAATGCATTTACAGAACATGAACACAGACAAGCTTAGTCACTCACTCGTCATCCACAAATTTAGGCTACTTATCTCGCAGAATCACAAAATTCGGGCCCAAAACAAACAAACAAACAACGCTGAAGTCCCATGACAGACAGACATTTTGGTTCCCTTGCAAATAGGCAGTATGACTCTAAATATACAGAAGTACAACAAGATGAAAATCCCAATCCTGCCACATAAACATCTGCATCAAAACTAATACCATACCAAACCCATTACACTATTTCTATTTGAGACATACAATCCAGGTTTCCTTGTGCTGCTCTTACGACAAAGTTTAATTGGTCAATCAAACCTGGTGTCATGCACATAGGTTGATAACGGAGATACAAAAACATCATATATTACATTGCTGAACATACTAGTAATCTTTTAAAATGATATGTATAAAATGCAGTTGGTTTTAGATCACATTTTGATCACTTTGATCAGGTATGTGATGTTTTGTGATTGGTTTTTTTCACAGTGCATCTACAGTGTGCACAGATGTGGATGCTTCCATTTGTCCAGTTTAAAAAAAGGAAGTGAGTCTTTGTTTTGCTGCATGCTGTGTTCTCTCTCTCTCATTTTTCTGCAGTGATACACTTTGTCTAGCACCTCCTCTGCCAGCTGCTGTGGACAATCAGACGAAACCGGCTACAGGATTTTCAATCAACCATCTGCAGTTTGGAGAAAATAAGAGCTCCAGAGTGGTGAGCAAAAGGGGGAGAAGGTCTGACAAGACAAGCAAACAGCGCAGCAGACTGATGGGAGGCAGCTGGGATTAACGGCCCAGAGATGGTAGAACAAACTGCTAAACCTCGGGGCCACCCGAGACACGCAAGAAAGTGAGAATCAGAGAGAGTATTACCTAAAAGGTGCCGAGACAAGAGCCCATTTTAAAGTGTTTCGACTGGTGATGAGGTAGTGAGACGACAAAAGGACAGATATTAGATATATGTCACAATACCAGAAATTTAGTAGTCGATACCAATACCAGTGAAATTCCACGATTCTTAATACCCAATTCAATACCACAGTAAAAAACAAAACAATAAATCCTATGTAGTTCAACTCCTTTATCTTGCATACTGATGATCTGCCTCAAGTTTCTCACCAAAAACTACAATTTACAAGATTACATTTGAACATATCATGATAACATTATAATTCACCGTATCCCATTTTCTTTGCCCATTGAATAGAGCTTGAATGCATCATAATGTAATTCAATACATTAGCTGTTAGCTTACAGCAGGACTGTGCTGCCCGCTAACGTTACTAGCTCTCCTCCTTCTGATTTCAACATGGATTTCTTGTTCACAATGTAGCATGATCAGGAAAAATTTCTATCATCCCTGCGCGGTACACCATTACCTGCGGTATTGTAGAAAAACAAGTACCATCACGTTTCCAGAATTTTGGCATCAACTTGGTATCGGTTCTCGTGACTAGGGATGCACCGATACCGTTACTGGATCGGATATCGGGTTGATACTGACTCAAATAGCTGGATCGGGTATCGGTGACAATGGGGCCGATCTATTCAATTAAATTCTATGTTTATATACTATATGCATTATATACTACATACTTTGTTGCTGCATTAAAAAGGTTTACACTTGAATTGTAATTCCTGTTGATTTTTTTATATTTTTTTTACCAAGTTGCTGGTGTAGGATTTATTACTTTAATGATAAATAACAATTCACTAAATACATATCTATGTATTTATTTGTTACATTTTGTTTTACAATGTTAGGAAAGTGATTTTTAAGTCAAGCCTGATGTTGCTTTACACATAAAAGAATGATCCCAGTCACTTCCACACAGTGAGGCATACAGCTTATTAATTAAACACTGGTATCGGATTGGTACCCAAAGCCCAGGTATCGGTATCAGGACTGAAAAAGTCAGATCGGTGCATCCCTACAAGGTTCAAGGTGAAATAGTATACTATTTAGTCAAGGTCATGCACCACATTGAATTTGAAAAAAAAGGAAAAATAAGCTTGATGACTACTCACTAACTGAGTCACTTGCACTCCCTCACACACTGTGATGTTGAAGATATTTAGTTACTGAACATTGTAACATTAGACCCTGATAATATCACACATCACAGCAGTTTGATCACAGCCCTCTTTAACCAAACTGCATCCGCCTCTTCCCTTTTCCCTTCCCTAATAGTGATCTACACAGTTTTGCCAGACCAACAGCGATGCTCGATACATGACATTTTGGCTGTGGTGAAATGTCAGCATACTGTTCTCCACCCTGTGGATGCGTTTGCAAGTGGAGCGGGCAGCAGATTTAGAGCTGGTTCAAAGCTACCTGAACCACATGTGACCTGCTGACCTTTTCCCCACACCCAGTGTACATTACTCTGTGATATTATTTCATCACAGCGGTACTTTGTGTGGGGCTGGAGAGGTGACAGTAGCTGCTGTGAGAAATCTCTATTCAGCCCCTTTTAACTCAGAGTCAATAGAGGCAGAAATGCAGCAGCAGGCAGGAAGAATCTTCAAGACCAGGTTCATTAGGATCAAAATGAGAGGCTTCGCAATTCATAGGACATCAAAAGGTAGATGGGTGTTGGTGGGGAGGGGGTATGTGAAGCTGTGTGGGGCCTGAGGATAACAACATCATCTTCTCTCCTCTCCTGTGGGATCCTGCTATTCATGTCTTGGAAAACCGAGAGAGAGAGAGAGAGTATTGCATGCAGAGCAGAATTCGGTATATTCCCAATTTAAATTAGGGCTGCATGATTATCGCCAAAATGCTAATCACGATTATTTTGATCAATATTGAGATCACAATTATTTATCACGATTATTCATAGATTTTAGGGACAAAATATTTTTATTGCAATTTCACATTTAAATAAACAGAGCGCTGCTTTCACTTCAATGTTGTGCTACAGTCCAACTGTCAAAAATTCTACATGTTATCCTTTTACTTTGTTAGTGTTCATCTATAGTGGTCATTTGCATAAAAACACACAAATCAAATGATTAGGAAATAAATTATTGTATTTTTATTTAAATATTTGCTTTGATTAAAAAAATCTTGGCATGAACAGTTCTAATTATATATTATAAGCTGCTTAGAGCTAGTGTTAGTAAGTTAAATGGGTCATATTTCTCTCTTTAATATATATTGCTGTGAAAACATCTCCTTCAATCAACTGGATTTATTCAAGTTTCTCGCCAAAAAGTACATTTTACAAGATTACATTTGAACACATCATGGTAGCGTTATAATTTACCATAGCTAAATACTATTTTTTTAACTGAGTAGAGCTTGAATGCACCATAATGCAACTAAATGGAACCTCCCTTAATGTAGCTCTTTAGCTTGATTTAGTTTTCTATGAGCGGAGCACACATTTTAATGTCAATATCACAGTCAAAAATCGTGATCGCGATTAATATAAATTGTGCAGCTCTAATTCATTCATAAAAAAAAGATCAATTAGATTTTGGCAATATTTAAATCAGACTGACCAAATTTCTCTTGCATACAAAGCTCTCATATCCTCAATCATCAATCAAAAAAATTGAAATAGAATCAAAAGATGAATATACAAAAGAATGGAGAAATTAAAATAAAATGCGACACAATCAATCCCTGAACAGAGATATCCGAGTAGCAGAATAAGACAAGGCATGGCAAGCAGCTAAATTTGTCTTTTCCTGCCATAATATGAGGCAAAATAAGTAGAAATACTCATACAAGCATAATATACTGTATGCTCAACATGTATCCACATACTATATTGAGGGACATGTAAAGTATTTTATAAAATAATTATTTTTTAGGCAACACAGATGTATTGATTTGTCATGCCAATAAAGGAAACTGAAATTGAGAGAGAGAGAAGAGAGAGAGAGAGATTTTGGCAAACCACTAAATTCCCTCACAGATAAGGCACACAGGGCCTATTATAGCATAAGAAAATCTCTGCATAGACCCAATCCCCTCATTAAAGTTTGGCTAAAGTTATTCAGTAACATTATTCAACACATCTTCATGTATGGAAGTGAAGTGCGGGGCCCTCTAATGAACCAGAGGAACAAAAAAATTGAAAAATGTCACCTTCTGTGAGGAAATCCTCAGGGTCCACAGAAACAGTCCAAACCATGCATGTAGAGCAGAGCTGGGGGAATTCTCTCTGTCTCTCCACATGATTAAAAGAGCGATCCGGTTCCAGGTTCACTTGGCACAAGCTGATCCTGAATCCTACCATCACATAGCAACAGCCTGTGCCCAGAGACAGATCCTCTGAGAATCAAAGAAACCTACCGGCTAAATAAACCAAGAGCTCAATCATCTCTCCTAAACACATCTAAAAACAATTAACAAGGAAACAACTCCAGATACATTCAATATTGGCAAAATGAAACAAAATCCATTACCAGACTAGCATTTTATCGTTTATTGAAAGCAAAATACCTTTTCAGCGTTTAAAACCCCCAACAGAGATATGCATATTAACAATGTGCAGACTCAGCGACCATAAACTAGAGATGGAAACAGGTCGTTATCATACGGATTGGAAACCCAGAGAATCTGTAAACACTATACGTTAGCACCACTTTCTCCTGTTCCGGCCGCTGTATGAAGCTCTCAGAAAGATCTTCCTAAACCAGGTTACAGCAGCAGAGACAACATGTAATGAACCGATGAAGAACCACAATTCATACATTCAGCCGCACAGTACGCAACACTCTGCCACCATATTGGATAGGGGTGGGAATCACCAGAGGACCCACGATACGTTATTATCACAATACTTAAGCCATGATACAATCTTACTGCAAATTTAAACATTTTGCGATATATTTTGAGTATTGCAATAAGCTTTATTGTGATATATTGCAATTCATTTCCCTTTTTCAACTGCAAATTGTGCAGTTTGTCAACATCTGTTTTAACTAATAAGATACAGTCTTCACTCTGTTTATCTCAGAGGTTTCATTCACATATCTTGAGGTCAGAGAAAATGGCCATGCCAGTTTTTCTTCACCAAATTTTATTGTAACTTTGGAGCGTTATTTAGCGTTCTTCCCGACAAGCTAACATGACATGGTTGGTACCAATGGATTCCTTAGTTTTTTGTAGTTTGATTTTATATAATATGATACCAGCATCTTCACTTTAGCTTTAAGACCGAGCCCGCTACAACCTCTGAAAGACAGAATAGCGGCCGTCGGATTGTTAAGAGGTTAATAGTTTATATAATAAAAGATCGACACTTAGACGTCTGTGTATCGACACAATATTGCCACGCAAAATATCGCGATACTATGCTGTATTGATTTTTTGACGTTCCAATTAAAATCCACCTAAAAAAATTCCAATTTGTATTAGAACCGATAATACAAGTGAAATCTGGGGACCAAAATTAAATCAAGAATTTAACATATGTGGCAAAACGATAGTAAAATCTTTCCACACAGAGTTCTGTAAGAACATCCTGCATGTCCAGGGAAGGACGCCAAACAATTCGCCTGTAGAGCACAACTCAGCAAACACCCCTCATACTGAAAATAAAAAAAGTATATAGTCACCTAAAAACTAGTGACCCCTAGGCATACCATCACACAGCCCTAACATGCCAAGAGCTAAAGCCAGAGAAGAGTCCTGAGGCTCTGTCTGGACGAGCGAACATGCCCTGGAGGACAGCCTCGGGACCACAACACCAACCCAATGAAACCAAGACAAATTATCAACATACAAAGAGACAACTGAGTACACTGAGTAAATTAAAATGTTATCTGACACTAAACAGTGACTTAACATTAGCAAATTATCTGACCACAGTAAAAAATGAAGAAAAGTCTTGACTATGTACAGACTCAGCGAGCACAGCCTGGCTATAGATATGAGTCGGCATAGACAGAGCTGGCTGCCAGAGGAGGAGAGACTCTGCTCCCAGTGTAACATACAACAGGTAGAGTCACAACTACATTTCCTACCAGGCCCTGAGAAATGAACACTTTCACAATATAATAAAAATGCAGACTGAATTTGAAAACACAAGAGACATAGAGAAACTCCCATATTTACTCGGGGGAAATGCCCAAATATGAGACGATTGCAGCAAACTTTATCACCTCATGTCATGACCTGAAGACAACCAGTAGAACCTGAGAAACACAACTCTGTATTCACTTCTTTTTTTTTTTTTAAATGGTTTTATTTTTCTTATCTTTTTTTTGTAGGCTATATATCAGTCAGCCTGGTTGGTATTCCTATAATGTAGCCTGTAATCTGGTTTATTAAAACCTGACTGACAGGCTATACATTATTTGATTTGCAAATAAATTGGTGATCACATTTTGCTATTAAAACATACTTGCTATGAATGATTTTGATATTATAATTCTGTAAAAATATTTTAATTATTATTATTAACACACACACACACTCACACACACACTAGGGCTGCACAATTAATCTATTATTAATCACAATCACGATTTTGGCTTCCCACAATTAAATGAACATGATCAACTGCGAAATGTGTGCTCCGCTCATAGAAAAGCTGCATATCAAATCAAGAGCCTCCTAAACTGAAACACTGAAAACACCAGACACTGAGTACAAATATAATATCAATATCATGTGCAATACTACTTTTTACATTCTCATGTGCAATATCACTGTTCATTGTGTGCAATATTAATGTCCAACATGTGCAATATTACTTATTTTTCTGTTTGTTAGCTTACTTTACCTTTATTATTTTACTTATCTTATCTTATTTACTCTTTTTACTAAATGTATTTTACTTAATTGTTATTCTTTTAGGCACTGGTGCTAGAAATAGTACTTTTTTATTTTATACACTTGTATTTTATACACTTGAACTTTTTTGAACAATTTTGTTGAAAACATCTGCCTGCATCTGGAAACAACGTTGATGAGAGCAGTGTGAGAGTAGACCAAAACAGTAAAGTCGTGAAAACAAAGTGAAAGAGGACACCTTTGACATAACACAGTCATTTGATCCATTGTTAATGCAAAAAATGCTGATTGGAGCAGCTTTAAAATAAGTCCCATTTATATTTCCCATGTGTGTAATCTGGATTCTAGATTTCAAATGCCATGTTATAAAATCTGTTGTTAGAAATATTTTATTCTGGTAGCATCAATCTATGCCTGCAGTGCTTCATCATTATTCCTCTGCCCTCACAGCACATCCCTATTAGTGAACATCTCTAACCAAGACGAGGCACACACACACACGTGGGTCAAGGTCGGGTATTTATATCATGAGCTGTATCCAATTAAGTCAACATGTCAACCTGAAACCGTCTGCAGCTAATGGGTTTCCATCAGCATGAAAGATGGCTTGATAAATATCAAAGGCGAGGACAGACGAGAGAGGAGACAGCTTGATATTAATGATAATTCAGGGGATCATCTAGATGGAGATGGCTGTTCTGGTGCACGGATCAGATACGCGCGGATCAAAGTGTCAACATGGTTCACTTGATAAAATTATGAAGCTGCGTTTACTTTTGATTATGATCTCTCCCCAGAGAAAATGAATTATGTCGAGAGTTAAGATAATCAATCATAGCGGAGTGACTTATGCTGCTGTGTGTTTATGAGCTTATACAGGCCCAATAACAGAGGGCCTGCTTCTCATTGTCATACTGCTGTAAAAAGTTAAAAAACTACTTCAACAAAGCTCACTTCCCTGAACTAAACCTCTGATGTCAGTCCACATTTACTCTCTGCGCCACGGGGAATTTATTCTTCAGAAAGAGATCGTTCACAGCTGTCTGTGAAGTTCTGACATTTTCATTCCGTCTGTGTATAAGCTACTTCAACAAAGGTTATTCCATTATCTGTCACTGTCTATCTGCAATGATGTACAGAAACATATGCACAAATACTGGCCACGAAACCTTTATCTCCAACCGTCAATTGTAAAATGCTCTGTAAACCACAACCACCGACTCCTCTGTGAGAAAGTGTGTTTTCTTAATCCATTAACCTGTGAAAATGGCTGCAGGGGATGATGAAGAGCTCCTCCGAGACGCTCTCCCCTCTGGCTAAACCAAAACCTCTTCTCATCCAAATAAAAGCACTCAATCTTAAGGACAAGCGTGGTCAAAAGCAATGCAGCAGCACACCGACTGCAAGCGTGCGGGTCACCTCACCCACAATATAAGTGCTTTAGATACAGTGTTACAGAGCAGAGTTGTCAAAATAACGTGGAACTGATACCTGAATCATTTTATCTTCTCCAGACACCTCATATAAACCAACAGAGCCCGAATCTCTATAATTTGTCATTCTCGAACATCACTTAACCCTTAAAAACGGACCACCCGCAGGCGGCCGCAGGAGATCCTGATCATCAGAGCACGATCTTGTGTAAATCAATGTAAAATAAAAAGCATTACAGCTAGCACATTCATTCTTTTTGCAGCAGAAAGCTAAGGCTTCCGTCTTTCATGTCATCATGTTGTGCGGTCGTGATGACGTCATTATTTTATGTTACACGCAGAACGTAACAAAACTATCAAAACGTCTTTGCACTCGATCTGCTCATAAAAATGAGCATATTTCAAGGACTAAACAATGTGCATAGTTCCAATAACTTGTGGAGTTGTTACGAAATATTCTGTTCATGTTTCTACATGTAGAAATCTTTTGGATCAATAGGTTTTGTGTGTTTATTTAGTAACATTTTATGAAAAAAACAAGTTCGATTTTTTGTATTTTTGACATTATTTATGACACAATTTCAATACTTTTATCAATTATCCTAGTTTATTGATTGACATAACCTTGTAGCTTAGGTTGTACAGATTTTAGGGATATGAAGCATTTGAAGAAATGACATCACAATAAGCAAATATACCAATATAAGCTATTTCTATTGCAGAGTTCTAAAGGTTAAGGCAGTTTACATAACAGTACCAGATTTACATAGTTTTTTCTTTTTTTAAAACAATGGGTCCTTGATTACAGACCGTTTTAGGCCCCAAAAAGCGTCGGGCAAAACAGCTGATGCGCCTGTTGAGTGGGGCGGGTTGCTTAACCGGGCGATCAAATGTGATCAACGGAAAAATGTGTGCTCTCTCCCTCTCTCTCTCAAAGACAGTAGTGAAACTATCCCTACATGAGATATGAAAAGCTAGCCACATCTACTGGCATCAAAACAAGAGGAACAAAGTGGTAAAGTAATAAAGCCCGCCTCTCGCTTGATTTGATTGGCTGCCTGGGCCAAGTGTGACGTTGACGAACGGGGCGACTCTACGTCTGGTGCTTAAAAGTTGAGAATATTTTAACTTTTATACGTGTCTAAAAAACAAACAAAACAAAAAAAACACTGAGCAAGAAAAGAGCACACTGCAGGCACACCATACATAGGAAAACAATGGTTTTGTGGGCGGGCGTTTCTGGCGACGCGTTTCTGGCAACACCTTTCTGGCGGCGCGTTTCTGGCGACGCGTGTCCGTGTGATCAGGGCCTTAGACAAAAGTAGGCTTCTTATTTAGCCAGTGTCTGCCAATTTTAGCAGCTGTAGCTATCTACCGTGCAATCCCACAAGCTACCTTAGTGAATGATATTCTAACTGTTGACCTTGAAAGTAATACTCGATTACAACTGTAGGCATAGTAAGCTATAGTTAGCTGGACATGCAGTTAATGATTCCTTATACGTTTTCTCTTGTGTATTTGGTTTTGGAAAGACTACAAGAAGACGCTACCCCGCAAACTATGGAGCTATGATTGGATAACCGCTGCTCGGAGCAGGGGGTTTAGCCAACGATCTATAGGATAGCGAATGACCCCGCTAACACCCATCCTGCCCATACCGTTCCTAGGGTTTTCTCCCAAAACTGTTCATCAATGTGTCAGCGACGGCAACAATATCTCTATGAAAGTAACACCCTGTCATATCCATAGGGAAAGATTGAAAGGTGGAGATTTTCCACTGAGATCTCTCTAAAGCACCTGGACATATCGCTCTCTTTCAGCAGCACCATCAAGCCTCCGGGGCTCTCCGAGACGCCACCGGGCCGGTTGATTGATTCCACCCTCAGAGATTAATCTAGATATTGACTGTGTGCGGTGTGAGTGTTAGTGTGTGTCTTGCTGTTTGAGTCAGAGAGAGAGAGAGAGAGTGTGTCTGATAGAGATGGAGCCAGTGGGCCCGGTGATCTACAGCCTGTTTAGATCCTCATTTCCCAGAGTTCATAGCTCTCTTCCATCAACCCGCAGGCAGGGAGCCAAGCCTTTGCTCTCTCCTCCGCGGTGGTCTAATTCATCCTCACTTAGGAAAAGTAAAGGCTGCCTCTGTCTGCCTCAACAGGTCCAAAGGCAACTCATTTTTATCACTTCTCTTTGATCTGCCGTCTCCGTATTTCTTATCTTTGATTTATTGTGATGATGCTCTTCTTGTTTTTATGCTGCATGTACTCAGCGGAAAAGGAAAAAGGAGCCTCAGTCTCTGAAGAATTTCCTCAAGCAAAAGGTTAAATAGGCGAAAAGTGTAGCCAAGGGAAGAAAACAACCTTATTACAAGACACGTGCAGCCACCCACATGCAAGCAGCCATAAATAGGCTACGCGCTGAAAACACATGCAGGATTGTGTGCACTCGCACACCTACACACGCTGTCAAACTCTCCCATTTTGAAAGCAGATCAGCCTCTAATTTTGCCAGATTTAAATAACTTCCTCCCAAGCAGATGGTAATAAAATGAGGCTTTTCTTGGATGTCACTCCACTTTGGGCAGGTAGGTGCAGCTAGAGCAGGTGTGTGTCGGTGAAACAGGGCCAGGGGCTTGATGCAGATTTGCACTTCATTATATCCAGCTGTGCATTTGTAGCTCTGACAGACACCGACACCTCGCTGACACACACAGATGGCCGTCCACAGCTGATGACAAATCTGGCTGGATTTTGTGAATAGGGTAGTATTACTGTGATGGGAATACTAATGACACTTTAATGCTGGAGGGAAAACCCTGGCTTGTTGCACGAATGAAACAATGATTGACAGCAGATTTGCATAACTTCTTTCCCACATAAGAAGTTATGTATCAACAAGAGGAAGTAATAAAAATATTGTGACATGGTGGCTTTGTATTGCCCTGCCAATAATTGGTTGCACAGTTTATTAGGATATTGATTAGTTTAGAGGACATGCTATTAAACTTAATGCCGTGGACATAAGAGACTGGCTCAGTATTTATTCATGTGCATCCACTCTTTATTTATAGAGCTGTCATATTTACTGCTTTGAATGAGCCATCAATAGTACATCATTACATACCAACTATACCTGAGAATGTGCAGCAGCGACAACAACAATTTCATGTTTCAATGTGCTTCACATTGAATTGAAGTCACAATCGGACAGCAAAAAGCCCCAGTTAGACCACAAAGAGTTTGATGGAGGGTTTATCGAAAAAGACAAAATATATGTGATGATATATGACACTATTGCTAGATGAAATAACACTTTTAGGCTACAGAATATATTGCATTAAATGTCAACGTATATACAAGTGCAACAACATCACACCATGTCCAAACCAACAGTAAATGACATTATTATAGATGGCACTCACCAAGATAGATAGATAGATAGATAGATAGCAGCCTGTGTATACAACTGATTATCAATTAGTGATACTGATCAATTATAAATATGTTCAACCACTCAATGTAGCCTTATTGGAATTAACCAGAAAAGAGGACAAATAAAAGAGCTATGAACACCACAGTGGGTGCAACAAAGCAATATTAAGCCACAAAAGTTAAATAACCAGATGTTTCTCATAGAATCAACAGCAGAAACATCACCACAGCAACAACACAGACATGCACAAACAATATAAACTCCACAGCAGCTGCATCCACAAAAACACACATATTAAAGCAAAGGAGTGACTGCACAGTGTTTACACACCACATAGCCATGTGGTTTTATAGTAATTAATCAGTGTTATTGGACTCACCTGTCTGAAGGACTTTCTGTAGGCCTCTTTGTGCATCATGAAATCTCCCTCAATCTGCTCCAGGTTCAACTTCTCTGCTCGTTTATTCTCAGTGCATCATATCATATAATATAACCCGTCCACTCAGCCTCTCTGTCCCACTGAGATACTCATCGTTTTCCAACATGTTAAGCTGAACAAGGCCCTGCAGACACATCACGGATACTTGTCACAAACAGCAGAAAGGCCTCACACACTTCTTCTTCTTCGCCTTCGCTTTCGCCTTCGCCTTTGCATTCGCCGTCATTTGGAGCCAGAGTGATTGGCGGGCTGGTATCGAGGTCCCGCCCACACACCCGAACGAGCCAATCAGGCTGGCTGCTACGTTATAGCACCACGGTAGCTATTTTGACTAGAAAAACACAAATACTAACTATAATACTGTATATACTGCTCCTATTTTTATACTTCCTTCTATTTAAATGGTTCATATTTTGTTACACTTTGTTTAGCTCTTTTTTACAGTGTTAGCTGATGCATCTTGTTTTTTGCACTATCCCCTTTGCTGCTGTACACTGCAAATTTCCCCACTGCGGGACTAATAAAGGAATATCTTATCTTATCTTATCTTATCTTAATAACTACATTTATGATCAAATCGACACGTGTTCTATTACACAGACTTGTGACGGTTACAGAAAGTTGAAGGGACTGTTTGTGACTTTTTACAAGTATAATTCTACCGGGTCGGGATCCCATGCGCGCTCGCATCTCGCATATGCACGCTCGCATATGCGCGCTCGTGTGTGGCTGGAGTCTTTGCTCCTCTGCCTGCCTGCCTTCATTCACACACCGCACGCGTTCTCGCTGTCTCGCTCCACCTCTACACGTGCCTATCTATTATCTAATATCTAGTGAATATACAGTGGACGTTTGTGCAGAAATAACTGCTGCAGCTCCTCCAGACCAACAGAGGTTTCCCGTGTCTTGTGAAGTGACGGGGCTCCGCAGCGAGAAACGTTATCGTCTCCCTGCGGGCACAGCCTGGAGACGATAACGTTTCTCTTTCTGCTTCAGCCCCGGCACCGACCCGCTTT
>CAKAKR010060985.1:53818-76143 GCA_916700685.1 Adelosebastes latens | reverse complement strand
GTGAATGTACAGTGGAAGTTTGTGCAGAAATAACTGCTGCAGCTCCTCCAGACCAACAGAGGTTTCCCGTGTCTTGTGAAGTGACGGGGCTCCGCAGAGAGAAACGTTATCGTCTCCGACCGGGTGCCGGTGTCTCCCTGCGGGCGCAGTCGGGAGACGATAACGTTTCTTTTCCTGCTTCAGCCCCGGAGGCTGAAGCAGGAAAAGCCAACACTAGGATCAGATCTAAATCATGTTCATGGAGAGACCTTCGTCTGGTCAGCTAACATTACTGCCAAGCAGGTGAAATATAGAGTGATATTGTGGTTTTAGCTGACGTGTGTCACCTCACTGTTTTGAGCAATGCTCGTTCATGTCTATGTAGAGCGAGCAAGCGCGAGCCCGACGCTGACTTTCGTTGACTTAACGGCCACAGGTGTCGCTGTTAACAAGCATTTCTGAAAGTTACAAACAGTCCCTTTAATATTATTTTTGCTACATTTAATTATGTATTTATTTAATTATTTATTGTGTAATTTATTCATTTATTTTTCCCCGCAGTCGGCTAGCGTTAATAATATAGTAAAAGAAGGAATATCTGCTGAAAAACAACTAACAAGCATCTTTTCTAAATCAATCACGCACTGAGCGCGTAAACAAGTGAGCATAATTAAAAGAAATAGGAAAGATAGAACGGAAGTACAATAAAATAAAGGCATACACTTCATGTTGGCAAAGCCTTGATTCCTATTTATGAATTAATTTATATATATACTATTATTACTGGTTAATTTGTTTGGCTCCTTTGCATTTGTCAAACGTGTTGCACTGAACATTGGATTCATAGTAACGTTACGGCTTTTGTTGTGAAACTCTGGACCGGAAGTTAGCCTATGAAGTGTTGCTAACTTGACTAGCGCGAGAACAAGACTTCAGTCAGTTCATCACTTTGTGATGAGACATTAAAGTTAAGTAAAGTTAGACGAGTTGTCCAACAATGAAACCTTTACTTTACTAAAACATATTTTAACGAGGCAGTTTTAACGTCTGTCTGCTGTCGGACGTTTTTTCTTTTCCAGTAACAGAGTTATAACAGAGTAATAACGAGGACATGTTTTCAACACGCACAGTTCAGTTTATGTTGTTTTATTTTGACATGACGTTACTGGGACATCATGCTGCTGCAGTGGACCTGATGTCTTCACACGGAGACACATGGAGTGTTCAGCGGACAGGCAAGAGACACACTCACAACATTAATGTTATCATAGTTTTCTCAAGACTGAAGGTACCATTCAAATATGACTGAAATAAAGCAATAGAAGGGAACAGCTCTGTAAAGATACTGTAAAGTGCTTCATGTAAACTCAGTCAAGTAGCACACTCATATTTATAATATTTATAATACTGAAATCCCTTCAGATTTATTATTTTTTGTTCGGGAAAAGGAAATGTCACGTTGGCAAGGTCCCATTATATGAATGGCTTTCTGTTGTAATCCAAATCATTTCCATGTTGTACCTGAACTCTTTCAATTCATTGATCCTCACTAATCCCCTGAAGCCTTTTATGAGAAGGGTGAGTTTGCAGATGCATCCCTAAATTGTGACATTGAGTCGTAATACCAGGTTCTTCCACCAAGAGCAGCTGTTGTAGTACTAGAAGAACATCTGCTCCTGTTGGAACTGGCTATGAAAGTTAATTTGACAGGCTATGTGGAGATGGAGACTAAAGATAGTAGACTATAGCTACAGCTCTGTGTGTAGTCAGTGCAGAGATTGATCCAAAAACATAATTTCATAGCACACAATTTCCCTTCTTCTCGTCTCTGCATGTGAGCATCCTGTGTGACTGCAAGCCTCATCCCTCCTCTCACTTTGTGCTGCAGTAGTTTCCCATGCCCCCTGTCACCACCCTGGTCCTGAAATAACATCCAAAGCACACATTTCTGTCCATATGTTGACAAAAAGTATTCCCTTAATGCCCTGATCGTTCCCCAAATAGGGGTTTCCTTTGGATCAAGCTCAGGCTCCTCCGTCTGAGCCTTCAACCGCTACAAGTTTCTGAAAGCTGCAGCTATCTTTAATTGATTTTTTTTCTGTCATGATCACACTCTGTCCTAAATCAGTAGGCGTTAAGAAAAAAAAAAAAAAAAACTGCCCCCATCTTTAAATCAAAATCAGTCAACATGCACGTAAGGGTGTGATTTGGTTGGGTTATGGTTGGCAGACCGTTATTCTAACAGCACATAGTTGTGTTGAATCAACCAATACCTGCACACCCATGGTACATCCACATATGGGATTTGACTTACCTTGCTTGATTAGGCCTCTTATCAGGACTGTGTGGGCATGTACAGCTCATGTTCCTCTTAGCTTTGTCATACATCAGACTGGCACATACGGGTACTTCGCAAAATGTCAAGGCCACGCCCCCTTTTGGGGGAAAGAAACCCAAAGATTCCAAAGACTTCAATGCAATTTGACATGTTTGGATTGTAATTTTGACAAGTCTGTATGCATTCATCTCTTTTTACACAAACGTTTGTTTTATACACATGTCTAATAATTATTTTACGACCTCGTCTGAACCTGAGCGTTCACGATACCTTAATAAATTAGGTTGGATTTCTGTCTTGTCCCTTCAGTCTTTCCCCGTCCAACACAGATATTGCTTATCCAGACTTCTATACACATCTGATTGAATCCCGTTAGGCTAAATGTTGTCTGTAAATAACCAACGTGTTAATAGCCAACTGTTTGATCTATAGGCTGAGATTTAGTTGGAGACGACAGTCTGATGCTGCTATAACGTTAATGTATGACTGTATTACTGCAGCAACCTCACACTCAAGCTAACGTTAGTTAGCCATGTTAGTCACTGTCACCAGCATCATTTAGCCATTTAGCACACTGACAGTGAATATTCACGTATCATATGTGCCTCAAATCTCAGTGTGAAAGCCTCGGTTAACCCGCTACACAACAGCTTTTCATCATTTTCTCTCCTGTGACGGCGAGTTTCTTTCCCCCAAATTGAAGCGCAGCCTCAGTGATGACGTGATGCTGATAGCTTGGAGCCATAAAGCTCCTCTATTATATCTTTTTTAGGACATGGCAGGGAAACAAATGGGTGTTCGTTTTTGGATTTATTGTTGGTGCAACCAGCTACAGTACACAGCAGCTCTTACGCGTTATTACTGTTACCGGTTTGTTTAAAGTAGAAATTTGGAGAAATGTTTCAACTTCTTCTGTTTACTCTGTTACCGTCCATGAGGGACATGGAATTGAGGGTTGGAAATTAGCACCAGCCACCAGCCAAATGCTGGTAAAATATGCAAGTGGCTGCTTCACTCACCAGCCAAAAAAGACAATGTTAATTTATTAAGTGGCTGGTAGATTTTGGAATCCACTAGCCACAGTGGCAGGCGGACAAAAAAGTTCATTTCCAACCCTTTTTTGTTTTCCCCCAAAATGGGGCGTGGTCATGAGAGCCTGCTATGGATGACGTATTGCCGGTCTGATGTATACCTGCTAGGTCGGGACAAATTACACCTTTAATATTCGTATTGGTACACGCCAGGGGCGTAGTAGTAAGGGGAATCATGGAACTAAGAATCCAAGGCCCTGGAAAACATGGCCTTCATATTCATTGAATTATTTAGCTCAAACTTTACACTACTAGAACAGGGAGATGGCTGCTGGTAGGAAGGACCTACGAGACTTTGTGCCTCTCGTAGAAGATGAATGAGAGCTGGCGACTCTGTCATGGCATTCTGTGTTTCGGGCCTGCGTCACGTGAATGGGACTGATGCTTTTAACCCTTGGTACCTTGATTAGTAACAGTATCTGTGATAACAAGATCATATTATAGGCCTTATTCAGAAGCCCAAGGTCCTAAAGTGTAACCAAAACATATAGGAAAGAGGAGATTTGCTGTGAGAAATGCAGTTTTTCTCTTCCTGGTACTTATTGGTTAGTGTTCAGTCCAGTAGTACGTTTGGCACTATGGCCCTACTGTATACAGTTGGATTACAGTATCCCTCTGAAGCTTATTAAAGATTGAATAGCGGTATCTCTCCTGAGGGAATTCCTTCTTTGGAAGTGTGACAGACGGCGTGGTGTTATCAGCTCTGTTGTATCTGATGTAATGTTTGAACAGCACACTGGGCAGAAAGTTGATCTGTGAGCTCTGTGTTCTCTCAGGTCACTTCAAAGAGCCTGCCGTCCAGCTCACTGACAGCCGGTCAGGGCATCCGTCCAAGTCTGCACCGAGTGTTGACGAGCAGATGAGCAGTAATTAATGTCACTCACCTTCCATAGCTGAGCCATGAGTAGATGGAGCAGCTCTGTATACGGCTGCCAGCTGAATGTGTGTTTGGACAAATCAGTATCAAAAAAGTGCTAAATGAAGCTAAGACGAGGCAGACTGTATTTATCCTGGATCAGACAGAATGTATTGATTGAAGTACTGCAACTACATTTAATGTAAGGATACAAATATTACATTATAAAGCACAATATGCTAAATAGGGCTGACCTAAGTGGAAAAATAATCTAATTGTGATTTTTTTTTTTTTAGAAGAATATTGTGATTACGATTCAGTATATGATTCAGTATACTCATAAACACACATAATGCTTTCTGATGCACAATATCAACAGCAATAAAACATTATAGATGTGACTTATATTGAATTATAAATTCAAGTGTCTTCTTGAATAGTTATAAACTAGGGCTGTCAATTGATTAATTAATCACGATCACATGATTGTCCATAGTTAATTGCGATTAATCGCAAATTAATCACACATTAATCACAAAGTTTTTTATCTGTTCAAAATGTACCTTAAAGGGTCAAGGGACCCCTTTGAAAATGGCCATACTCAAGTTTTTCCTCACCAAAATTAACATAAATTTGGAGCGTTATTGAACCTCCTTCGCAACAAGCTAGTATACCATGGTTGGTACCAATGGATTCATTAGGTTTTATAGTTTCATATAATGATGTATATTCGCTCTAGTTTTAAAACTGAGTCCGCTGCAACCTAAAAGTCGCAAATTGCGTTGAAGAAATTAGTGGCGTCAAAATTAATTTGCTAACGTTATTAACGCATTAACTTTGGCAGCCCTAATATAAACTAGAGGCTGATTGACTGATGGGGCTTATAATACATTACCTGAACTCACCTCACAATGTAATGTGTAAATATGTAGATTAAATATGTGCCATTTTCACACGGTAGTACTGCAAGCATCAAAGCTTGCGTGTGGCGTGGCAATAGACAAGTTGTTTCCTTCATCTACACTCATTCGCATATGTCACGTGGGGCGTAGGGCAGCATGTTTGCACATGAAGCCCGTGGGGCCAGGGGTTTCCACCGAAAACTAAATTATTTTTTTTAAGTTCTATTATATTTTATTACACAGCTTTGTTGAATACTCGATTCTGATTGGTCAATCACAGCGTTCTACGCTCTGTTATTTCTTAATAGCACACCGTTGCTATGTATAACAGACCATTGCTACGTATAACAGACCGTTGCTATGTATAACAGACCGTTGCTACGTATAGCAGACCGTTGCTATGTATAACAGACCGTTGTTATGTATAACAGACCGTTGATACGTATAGCAGACCGTTCCTGTGTATAACAGACCGTTGCTATGTATAACAGACCGTTGCTATGTATAACAGACCGTTGCTATGGGCGCAGTTCTGATGTCGGACCCTGGCGGACCGTTTTTGCGTCAAATTAATGATTTCTTAAGTAAGTAGCCGTGCAATAAGCGGGATAATGTACAATTTTCCCCGCTTCTAGCTTGGCAAAAACATTAGGAAATACGTTACTTATTTATATTTATTTAAGGCAATTTTCAAAATAAGATGAGGAACAACATGATGACGTGGTGATGAAATGAGGTACAAGAGAAAGAAAAGACAGAAAAGTAAAGGAGATATAGGTTATCTTTTGGAGAATTGACTGAGAAAAGTAGGTTTTGACTGTGGTGGGACTTGATCTCCCAGCTTTCCTTGAAGCTGACCTTGTCGGCCAGTCCTGTGTGAGAAGTTCTTTGTTTAGTGCAGTCTTAATGTAAACCTTCCTGACTTGAATCACTATCACTTTGTTTTTTGGCCTCCATTCTGACGTCAGTGAATCGGCTTTCTAAACACAAGGTGGGAAACATTTGACTAAAAGCTGTTGTATCTTTTCAGTTGAGGCCCACAGGCCGGGGTCAGAAGACATCCAAGAACAACAGAAGGCTGAACGGAGCCGCTGAAAGGGGCTTTAGGTTGACAGAGCTCCCTTGTGCTTAATAATACCTGAGCCTTGGCACTAACTGCTCCTCAGGAACACCAACATCCTAATCAGCATCAGCAGCAATTTACTTGAGGTGGACAGAAGTGTCAACTGTGCCAACTTGTTCTTGAAGGTTTGCAAAAGGTGCTAAATGCGATTTTGGGAGCATTTCTATTGCCTCTGCACAGCTCTCAACATGGTGACGACTGAGCTGGTGGCTCGCAGCTAACGGTGCGAATAGTGAAAACAACGGCAACAGTGCTGGAGCACTGGAGGGTGGGTGCTACGCTTCCGCAGCGGCGCTGTCGGTAGGGACGTCGTTATCAGCTCTAACCGCCCAATGAGAGCAGTGCAGAGCGGCGTACGTGAGCTAACCAGAGGGGCACGCTCACATGCACAAACTTGCACTAAAAGCACGCGTGGCCGGTCCGACTATGCCAAAAAAAGCAAGGAGAAGCTCGAATTTGGTCCGACCAAAAAAATCTGTCAAGCATTTTCATTGGTGGCACCGGTGTGCCAGACATTTAGCAGGTCTGTCTCTGCGTGTCTGCAACGGGGTCCTGTGCTCCTCCTCGAGCGACATCGCAACCATCAAAAATGCCGGTAATTCAAAATGAAAAGATCTATTGATTGTTTTTTTGTCAAGAAAAATGCTGCGGTGCCCGTTACACCTGTACCCGGCTCCCAGCCCTGAACGGCCCAGACCGGCATCTTTGGCGGAGCACCGCTCCACCACCTGTCTCCTCGGTCCCCGGTAAGATGCCTAATCCTGGTCAGAGGCGCTGGATTCATTTCACAAGTGGGGAGGGCAAAAAGTGTGGGTGCGTGTGTGTGTGTGTGAGAGAGACACTGTACAATTAATAACACAAAACAACTTTACCGCTAATTCCTTCTCTGCTCTGATGATCACCAAACAGCTGATCTGCTCTGCACGCATATCTCTCTGTCCCTCAACCACACACTCCCAATGCACACATTGCATGACGCTACTCTTACACCAACGTAATATGTAAACATGTGGATACTTGAGGGTACCATAGGTAGACTGTTTGGGACACACCCTATTGTTTCCCTGATAATGCCACATTGTGAACAACAAATCTGTGTAGAAATCAGCAGAACGAGAGCTAGTTAACGGGGGTGCCATTTATTTATATTATGGTGCGTTCAGGCTCTATTCAGTAAAAATTAGCATTGGGGCAAAGGTAAACTCTAACGTTATCATGATGTATTAAAACGTAATTTTTGGCGAGAAACATAAATAAATCCAGTTGTTTGAAGGAGATGTTTTCACAGCAATATAGAAAAGATAAAAGAGAGTGAATTATGACCTGCTTAATATCCTAACAAAAACCAGTATGCAAACGGCAATAAAGGAGTGTGTGTGTTGAAGTACATGGGATTTATTGTTTTACTTTTGTTTTTTACCGTGGTATCGAATTGGTATCGAGAATTGTGGAAATTTCACTGGTATTGTTATCTTTTACTAAATTCTTGTTATTGTGACATCCCTAGTGTATAGGCCTGACGAAACGCTTAAAATGTATTATTACAGCGTCAAAGGGCATGGTGAAAGATTCGGGTGCACCTAAATTATGTGCTGGTGCACCTGACTGAAAAAGTTATAGGCGCACAAGTGCAACCAACGTAAAAAGTTAGTCTGGAGCACTACTTTACATAGCAAATAGTTGTTTGCTGCTATATCAATGCTCTGGATATCGTATAGAGAACCTTCAAGAAAACAAAATGTCACTTGATGCAGGTGAGCCTGAACCACCGATGACCTCTAATATCATAACCTACTGTGCCAAGTGAAAAGAAAATGTCGCCATCTCTACAAGGGTAGCTCACATTGCTTTAGATTCCCCTTGGGTAATCCCTTTGCTGGGTCGAAAGGCATATCGCTTTACTTTCCAAACACAGTGGGTCAATGAGAGGGTGACATTTTTGGCACTGGGAGAAAAAAAACCTAAGGTTGAAGGTTTGTGAATATGTGGACATGGACAGCTGTAGACAGACATGTCGACAGTGGACACCTGCATGAATTGGAGGTCTGTGTACGCAGACACGTTCCCACACGTGCACACTAAAAAACAAGATGGTGACCTCATGACAACAAGAAGAAAAGCTCCTTTATTTGTTGTATTTGTCAGTCTTTGTACTCGCTTTATGAGTTATTAAGGCGGTGTGAGGCTGTACTTAGACACATTGGTGTTTTTAGCTCAGTGCAAACGTCAGCATGCCAACATGCTCACAATGAAAATGTTAACAAGGTGATGTTTAGCTGCTAAAATGTTTACCATGTTTTTAATCTCAATTTAGCATGTTAGCATGCTAACATTGCTCATTAGCAATAAACACAAAGAACAACTGAGGCAGATGCTAATGTCATTAGTTTTGCAAGTATTTGGTCATTAACAAAAGTGCTAGACAAAAGGGAAAGTCAGGGGATCACCAAAGTTATTACAATTCATCCTGAGGGGGACATGGTACTACGGATGCTCATTTTGAAAACAATTTCTTAACCGATAACCGACCCTCGTTAACCGATTATTAACCATTAACCGACAAGATGTGTGCCTCGCATGCAGTGGTGCACCAGCTGCAGGAGCACAACAGATATTGGTTGACGGGAGTCTCCAGTTCACCGTCTGGGAGCGTTAACTTAGCAGCTACGATGCTGCGTGTAGTGTCGCGAACATGAAGCCACTTTCCCAGTAAAAGTCTCCACTGCACATTTAGTTTAGTTTAGCAGGTTGTCAGCTGTGTGTCTGCCCGGCGGAACGATACTTTGTCTGCCTGGATTAACTTTAGCGAGTGTCCAACAAACAGTGTGTGTGTTGGTGCTACGTTAGCAGCTCTAGCATTGCCGGAGGCTTCGTGCTCGCCTCCTCACACGTAGTCTACGTAACTTTAGCGAGTTTCCAACAGACCGTGTGTGTGTGTTGGTGGTGAGTGTGAGGTTGTTGGTGGCGTTCTAGCTGTGAACGTAGGTGTAGCAGTATGTGTACAGTTTATTTGTCAGTGAATAAATGCTACGAAACTACAACTCCTCCGCTCCACTCAAGCGAGCCGGAGAGACCGGAGCCGACTTCCTGTATCCTGCAACTCCGGCTCCGCCTCTTAAGGTGGGCTGTTAAGGTGGACCAGCTTTACTCCTTAAAGTGACGAGCCGCTCCTCTGAGCCACTCAGCTTTTGAGTTAATTATTAATATTTATTTTAATCGTTTTAACCGATAGCGTTAATCGGTTAAAATGCTTAATGTCGGTTAACGGTTCAACGGTTAATTATCAACATCCCTACATGTTGCCTCTACCAACCCATCCAATAATTGATGAGACGTTTCACTCTGAAACAAAAATATCAGAATCATGGTGGCGCTAGTGGAAAAGTCAGGGGATCACCAAAGTCTGATTCAATGATTCATCCCCTGAGGAGCTTGAATGTAGGGATGCTAGTTTTTGTTTTTATTTTTTCTTTAGGAGGGATGTGATCCAATATGGGTCAGTCCCCTGTCTCCTGAATGGTTGGTCATTCTGGTTAATCAAACAACAATCGAACACTCTCTCATATGGGCGGCTGTGGCTGAGACGTAAAGCGGGTCGGCCACCAATCGGAAAGTCAGGGGTTCGATCCTCGGCTCCTCCAGTCCACATGTCGTAGTGTCCTTGAGCGAGATATTTAACCTCAAATTGCTCCCGAAGGCTGTGCTGCCGGTGTGTGAATGAGTATTTAGATCAGATCCTGATGGGCAGGTTGGCACCTTGTATGGCAGCCTCTGCCATCAGTGTATGAATGTGTGTGTGAATGGGTGAATGCTGACATGTAGTGTAAAGCGCTCTGAGCGGTCGGAAGACTAGAAAAGCGCTATATAAATGCAAGTCCATTCATATACTGTAGGTCAGAAAGTGATTGATTTCTGATGGAATGCCCCTTTATCAACACTTTTCCTCTGATCCAAACAGAGAAACTACATTTCAGCCAGTATACAAAAAGTCTATAATCCAGTTTAACAGCTCTGAAAATCATGTTTGCTGTGGGGACACCTTGTATATTAAAAATGAATGATCTGCGTTTAGTGATGTGCTTAGTCACGGTCTTTGAAACCTGAGCTCATAGCAGCAGGAGGGCTTAATGCTGCCTTCTCACTCCCATGTCGCCTTGGCCTTGATCTCTGTGACTGATGGCTCTCCAGATGCTTGGCAGTGTAGGCTGCTGGTTGGCTCTGAGCAGCTTGTAGCCAGCAGGGGGTCCTGGCACCTCAGCCGACCTGTTGGCAACACGAAGGCCTGTCTGCAGTCGCAGCCTGGAAAACACATCTTAACACACTGATCTACAAGGGTCAGCTCCTTGGTGATGGGACAGCATCACAAGTAAAAGTCAATGAGGACTTTAAAAAGGCTACACATAATTTCTTTTAGTCTGATGCTTGTGTTAAGTGCTGGTAAATAACTGCCATAAAATTTGTGTTAGTGTTAGAGAATGATAGGGTTTGGTGGATTTTACTCAGCTGTCTATAAAACATGTACAGTAATGAAACCTTCACTTAGAGTGGCGAAGCAACACATTCTCACTCCCAACTCGTCACATACCGCCGCTTGGTCATCGCCCCTCGGCATCGGAGATCGACGCACGGGGTACCCCTCTTGCATTACTTTTGGATGGACCAGTGACGGCGTGTCAATATGCGCTTGTTATATGAATAGTGTCCTTTCAAAATAAACTTCCGTTTTCACAGGAAGTTAGGCTTAGACAACACAACCACTTAGTTACGGTTAGGAAACGGTCGTGGTTGATGTTAACTAAACTGACTAGCGACTCACGGGAATGATAATACTGACGAGTCACGTGACTGATGTGACAAAATAAGTCAACGTTACTTTTAGTTTCACACGGGACACGAACACCGGACTCCTGGTTGAAAGTCTTGTATTTGTTTGACCCATACACCACCCTTCCCGCCCGCCCTGAACGAACTTTCACACTATTAATACTACGTCACTTTCACCGACCATTGGTTTACATTGGCGTTAGTTGAAAGCCCGGTTTGTCACGTTTTTGTCGTCGGTTATCGATGCCGAGGGGCACTCCCCAATCAGCGGTATTTGACGTGTTGCGAGTGAGACCGGGTTGGGCTAAGACGCTAAACGCCACACATTGCAACTCTAATTGTGTAAGTTTTTGCTATACTAACTTATAACTTTACAGCCGGCAAAATACCTCCACTCATTAAATCCATGTTCTACTTTATAAACGTGGTGGTTATGTCAAGGCAAGCGACTAGTATGCCTATTTGTATAAGTGTATTTCACTGATGTTGCAGCCAGTACTACTTACACTACTTGGGTGTGTTTTTCCCCCGTCAGTAAAGACTGCACGGTGGTGCAGTGGTTAGCACTGTCGCCTCACAGCTGATTCAAATCCGGCTTGAGGCCCTTCTGTGTGGAGTTTGCATGTTCTCCCCGTGTTAGTGTGGGTTTTCTCCGGGTTCTCTGGTTCTCACAGTCCAAAGACATGCAGGGTAAGGTTAATTGTTGACTCTAAGTGTCCCGTAGGTGTGAATGTGAGTGTGAATGGTTGTGTGTCTCTATGTGTCCGCCCTGTGATAGTCTGGTGTGTACCCCGCCTTCACCCAACTGTTGGGCTGCAGTTTGCCATGTAATGATTTGAGCATATTTTTTATGCTAAATGCAGTACCTGTGAGGGTTTCTGGACAACATTTGTCATTGTTTTGTGTTGTTAATTGATTTCCAATAATAAATATATACATACATTTGCATAAAGCAGCATATTTGTCCACACCCATGTTGATAAGAGTATTAACTACTAGACAAATCTCCCTTTAAAGGGCCTGTTTGTAACTTCTTACACGTATAAATCACCGGGTCGGTGTCCCATGCGCGCTCGCATATGCACGCTCGCAATGTGCGCTCGCAATGCGCACACGAGTTTGGCTACGCTGTTCAGACAAGACTCCAACACAAACTACACGGAAGCACCAAAACCGCAAAGTTCTATCTAGTGAAGCCCGTCTTGCAAAACAGTGTTGGCCACGGTTGTAGTACGCGGGAGAGACCGTAGCTTTGGTCTCCAGGGCCGGAGTCTCTGCTGTACTCTGCTCCTCTGCTCCTCTGCCTGCCTGCCCACTGCACACTACACACTGCAGGAGAGTTAGTTTAGCTCTGAGAATATCTAGTGAATGTACAGTGGACGTTTGTGCAGAAATAACTGCTGCAGCTCCTCCAGACCAACAGAGGTTTCCCGTGTCTTGTGAAGTGACGGGGCTCCGCAGAGAGAAACGTTATCGTCTCCGACCAAAACTCCGGTGTCTCCCCTGTTCCCTCCGGCCGCGGTCGGGAGGCTGAGGCAGGAAAAGCCAACACTAGGATCAGCATTGATTCATGGAGAGACCTTCGTCTGGTCAGCTAACATTACTGCCAAGCAGCTGAAATATAGAGTGATATTGTGGTTTTAGCTGACGTGTGTCGCCTCACTGTGTTGAGCGATGCTCGTCCATGTCTATTTAGAGTGAGCAAGCGCGAGCCCAACGCTAACTTTCGTTAACTTAACGGCCACAGGTGTTGCTGTTGCACAAGCATTTCTGATTCTTACAAACAGTCCCTTTAAGGTACATTTTGAACCGATAAAAAATGTGTGATGAATTTGCGATTAATCACGATTAACTATGGACAATCATGCGATTAATCGTGTTGAAATATTTTAATCGATTGACAGACCTAGTTTGAACAAATAATAACAAACTAATTGACATATAACCTGGCATCAGGCATCCAGTGTCTGGACAACATTTTAAAAAATTGCCATCTGTACTGTATGCACTGTAACCAGGACCGGATTAAACTACTAGTGAGCCCCGAGACGAAAAATGAGCTTTGGGCTCCTGTTGACCCCTCCTCCACATTCTGTGTGATTTGCATATGTAATTTAGTAATCAGTAATTCCTTCTTTTTGATGAACTAAACATTTATTTAGTATAATGCACCGTGTAAGAAAAGTTAATAATGTAGGTGCAATGTGTTATTAACAAATACATCTGGAATTGATTGAATGACAACAAACTAATAACCACAGGGTGAACGTGGAGCCTTCTGACCCACTTAGGGTCTGGTCAATGTGGGTAGTCGGTTATCCAGCCTTGAGTGTAATTGATAGGAACTTGGACACAACTGGGGCCCAACGCCAGGTTTGGTCATGTTCAAATACTTTTCTGACAAAAGCATTGAATAGCAATTTTGGTCATGAAAATAGTTATTATGTGGGTTACTTCAGTGAAGAAATAGACATCAGCTATCAGCCTTCAAAATCCATTTTCTCCCATATCAGACCTTCAGATGTCAGAAACAAAATCATCTTTTGTTCATTGTAAGGAGTTTTAATGGGTAGCTACCAAAAGTGGCTAAACCAATATTCAGCAATTGCTTTAAAATAAATGAAAAAGGGTCATTCTGAGCAGTGGAGAGGGTCTGTTAACCCTTGTCTTGTTAGTCATATCAGAAGCAGCCAGAGTCTATATATTTGTGGAGCTCCTTGTATTCCTTCCAGACAGGAATGTGCTTCTTCCTGTAGGTTACCTGTGATCCCATCAGTCAGCAGAGAGCCTGACCAGACTGACCTCCTCACTCACACTAACGCCAGGCACTGTTCACCAATGTTCACCACTGTTCTCCACTGTGTAGTCACTCTGAGCTCTATAACAGCGGCTGTTCTTCCTACTATAGCTAGGAAGTCTGGATGAGCTGTCTTAAAGGTCCCATATTATGCTCATTTTCAGGTTCATACTTGTATTTTGTGTTTCTACTAGAACATGTTTACATGCTGTAATGTTCAAAAAAATCTTTATTTTCCTCACACTGTCTGTCTGAATATACCTGTATTCACCCTCTGTCTGAAACGCTCCGTTTTAGCGCATTTCAACGGAATTGCAAGAGCCCCGCTGCCTCAGCCTGCACTTAGGCAGGAAAAGCCAACACTAGGATCAGATCTAAATCATGTTCATGGAGAGACCTTTGTCTGGTCAGCTAACATTACTGCCAAGCAGCTGAAATATAGAGTGATATTGTGGTTTTAGCTGACGTGTGTCGCCTCACTGTGTTGAGCGATGCTCGTTCAGGTATATTTAGAGCGAGCAAGCGCGAGCCCGACGCTGACTTTCGTTGATTTCACGGCCACAGGTGTTGCTGTTAACAAGCATTTCTGAAAGTTACAAATAGTCCCTTTAAAATTCCAGGTCATGACAAACATGAATCATTTTGATGCAGCTATTTTGTCCAGCCGATCACTTTCAACTTTTCAAACAACCTGTAGATTCTTACATTATGAAACAATTAAGAAATCACAACAGCATACGTTTTGCGGACTCTTTTTGCAAGTCAGCAACACTAGCCGTGTTTCCATGTTTTTATGCACATTTTGAAGTATCGCGTTAGAAAAGCTGTATGGAAACGTCCACCTTACATCACCTGTGGCTGGCTCTAAACCATGTATATGCATGGTCTGAAGTATGTGTGGGGTGCACGTAATCTCACAGCAAGTTCATCTTCTATAATTACTAGTTAATGTGTGAGAAATGGTGTATTCATTGAATCCCTAATAAATCCCCAATCTTCATTCAGGTAAACAGGTTGTCAGCTCAGGAATGAGACACATCTGTTACTATGCCAGTGTACCAGTTTGGGTGCAGGGACTTGGGTTGCTTGGTTCAAAAGTCCCCAGACACTGCTATACCAGTAGAGACTGAAGCTTTATTGTTGTTGGTTTCTTTGGTGATTGGATATTTGATTGTTTGTGTGGTAAATGTTTGAAATTCCAGAAGTTCGACGAATCCAATGAGAAGCGATACACCACAAGGTTTCTCCAGTCAGACTCCGTGTCCCAGGTTAACCTCTCAACTGGCTTTGGGGAACCTGAACAGGAACATGATTGTGTGAACCACTCCATCTATTTATGAAATGTGCAGTTGATTCAGAATGTTAAACAGATCCTTCAAAGTGCTCTTGCTACAGTATGTAACATAGGTTGTTTATAACTGCAAAGTTACGCAGAGTCATATCTGATGTTTCAGGCTAATGCCATAGAAGTGTCGGGTTACTGTAACTTTGGGTCACCCCCTTCATGTCTCAATATTATTCTTCTGGGAGAGGAAATGAGGAAATATTTTAGGGTCAGTCTCACTGAGGGCAGGGAATGTGGAGAATTTAGAAGTGAATTCTCTTGTACCTGTATCTGGGCTACTAGGTTAAAGGTCATTAATCTGAGTAAATGCAGTGGTGATGGCTAGATCATGCAGTGTGATGTCCAAGTGTTGCTAACATTACATTGGGAGTGAGTGCTTGGGGGGAAAAGCTGTGGTGGTCGAGAAGTGTCGAAAGAATTCAATAGCCACAACGCAAATGCAAAAGCCGGAAGTGAGCAACAACATATATTGACAATGACCGACTATCATTGCCTAGGGGTTTTTACAATTTTTAAATTGATTTTTTAATGCCAGAATCGATATAAACTGGGCAAAAAAAGCTGGTCACCAACCTGGTCACATGTTGCTGTGGGATGGCGTTCCATTCCTCAACCAGGATTCGTTGCAGGTCAGCCAGCGCGGTTGAGGTATTGGAGGTAGAAGGAAGTTACTGCTTTTATTGTTGTAGTCTGAGTAACGTGACGTCATATCTGTTCCGTATCCGTCAAACAAAACAAACTGCAGCCGGCCGCGGTGAGCCGAAACGAGAAAGTAGAAAATGGCAGAGGGTCCGCGTGGATATGACCTGCACCCTTACATGTTAAATCCAAAGTGGTAAACACTACACATCCAGTAAAGGATGGAAACACTTTGGGTTTCACACATTGCCAGGAACAGCAAAGCTAGATGATGGCTAAAGCTGCATGCTAACTCTGTCATGGACAGGAAACGTTATTGTATTGTGGTAACATGCAGTCAAGCCAGCCGCCTCTTGCATCTCCGTGGTCAAATCAGCCGACGCTACAACTGTAGAGCACCCATATACTGACATTTATGTTAAACACATTCAAACGGCCCGATGGAGCTGACCATGGATGGATAAAGAGAACGGAGCTGAAGGGAGAGCTAGAGATGGACTTAGAGAAGTAAGCGAAAGTAGACACGTGTGACTACGTCCAGTTTTCAAAATAAGGTGTTAACAAACGGAACTGTATATATACAAAATACATACATGGAAATAAGATTGATTGGATTATATTCACCAGAAGTATAAAACATTACATATCCCTTATAGATTAAAAAGCAAATACCACTAATTTGTGAGGGAAATGTCTTTATTCTTTGATTTTTGGGTTGCTGGAAAAAATAAATAATGTCTGACAATGACTGATATATCTGACTTCAGGACATCTCTGACTACATACATGCTGAAAATCAAACATTTTTACTGTATTCATTTAGATATTTTTCAAAGTAAAAGTCCCTAGATGTGGATGATTCAACCTCTTCCCATGGTCTAGTGTTAAAAAGGTAATATCAAATAAATCGTAATATCGAATCGCAATACTTGTGAAATTGCAACACTAAAAAATCGCAATACATTTCGAAGTATCGTGATAGTATGGAATCGGGAGATAGGTGTATTGTCCCAGCCCTATTATTGCCGGCAGACTATTTTTAGGCTTGTTCGAGGTGAGCCAGGCTTGTGCAGATCACCGGCAATCGGTATACTGTACCTCCATATGGTCAGTCTGAACATCTACTGTACCAACACAGGAGTTTTGTATTCAAGTGCACTGCAGATGCACTGCAGCCATGAAACTGTCAGTGTTTGGCGCTGCTCCTGGGACAGACTTAAGTCCAAATTTACCTCGTCTTCTCTCAACACATGGAGTCAAGATGATAGTTTCTCTGCCTCTACCTGCACACATCAAGTCAATCTGACTGCTTTGAAAAACGCCGTTCCATCTATGTTTCTGTCTCCTTCTCCCTCACTGTGTACAGTAACTCAACATCTTTCTGAACTAGTGTTTATTGGCAAAATACAGGTTGGATATCCATTCTGTAACCCCATTCTTGGGAACCAGTGCCTTTTATTCATGGTCATTTTGGTCACAAAATGCAAACACCACAGCAAGAAGAGTATAACATGAATACCTCCACTTAGAAATGCATGCCTCTTTACACACTTTACTCAGCCTCATGCTGTACAGAATATAGAGGTGGCTGTGTAGGGGAATGCAGCTCGTGGTTCGTGGCACACCTTCAAACGCATTATCAGAGCCCAGTCATGTGTGACTGCAGTCTTGGTGGTGGAGGAAGGATGAGAAGGACAAATGTACTGAGTGATGAACTTGGTGTACAGGCAGACGGGTGATAACCTGGTCTTTCACCACATGTTCTCTGACAAAAAAGACAGTATATATAGTATAGATATTGCAGGGGAGACATTTACTGTATGTCTTGGTCAGTCAGATGAGAGTTATATTCCTTTGTGTAAATAGAAGTGTAAAACATGATTGCAGTTTTCTGAGTCTGAAAGTCTTCCTAATATAAATCTTTCATATTTCTCAACCATTGACTGCTGCCATGGGTTCAGCGACTACATGCTGTATGGTTAAAGTCCGGCTCTCTCAGTGGGTAATGCATTGTACTGCACTGCTGAAACCGCTGGAAGTTGAAATGTAACACTGGCAGAGTTGGAAGTTGAACTGTATTACCTGATAATGCTTAGAGCTGAAATACATTTCTACAAAAGTTGGAAGCTAAACTGTAACCCTGTCAAAGATGGAAGTTGAAATGAATTACCTGAAAGGAAAGAAGAAATTCTTTGTATTAATATCAGACAGATGAACTGCATTGCTAAACACGTTGGAACAAAAAAGCATGGCCCTAAAGAGCTGACAGCTGAATTGTATTGCCTGAAAAGAAGGGGCTGAACGGTGATGCATAGGAAAAGATATCATGAGCCGAAAACTTAAATAAGTTTGTTCAGGATCCAAGTTTAATAGTTCATATATACCGTCCGCAGGTTGAGAGCTACCTTTGCAAAGGTGCACCATATTTTTCTAGCAAGCCAATCAGAACAGGTTTGGGGGCTTAAAGAGACAGGTGCTAAAACCTCAACCTCAACCTGAAAATGAGCATATGTCCCCTTTAAATGAAGTCTGTAGCTAAAAATATGCTGAAGAAGTAGAACTTCAAAGTTGAGTGGGTTTGAAAAGAATTTGGAGATTCCTCCTAAGCATAAATGTCCTTAGAGCTGAACATTTTGATATTTGAAAGGTTTCTGTAGGTGAAAGCATGCAGAAGTAGTAGTCGACCGAAAAGCATACAGAAACAGAATAATAATAATAAAGAAAAAAATAAAAGAACAAAGGGGTGAATGCTGAATGATGATGAAGATGATGAAGTTCTATGTTGCTGCCAACAACTTGTGGCTGTGTTAGAATATAAAGCAGAACGGTCATGTCAACATACAGAGGCACTGATATGACTCATGGATTTGTCGTCTCCATATCTTCATTGTGATGAATGAAACAACATTTTGACACTTTGTGGATGCAGTTGTATGGTGTTGCTGCTGACTTGCTTACTGTTGAATGTTGGAGTTACTCAGCAGTGATGGGTGTCCTTTATCCATGGCTGTGACAGTACTGCTGAGCTGCAGCTCATTCAGTGAGAAATGATTAAAGGCTGTTAAGACTTCATCATCCCCCTACTGTAGGTATTTCATTTCACTGCCATACCACAGTAAATTGCTGCATCTATTCTGCAGTGGCATGTAACAAAAGATCAAGGGTCAGGAGTCAGAAGATGAGCTAACGATGAGGCTGCTGAATGTGGCATTTCCTTTAGATAATACAACAACAATTTGTATGCATCTGAACATTTACAGTCCCCACAACATTCATGTTGGCAAGTTTTCCCAATAAATATTTAAAATACTTCACAAGATAGTAACCTATCACTGGATCTCTCTTTATGTGGCACTAAGTCAGTCAATGCACAAGCAAAACTCCTCACTGGTATCAAGAACCATATCTCGCGGGTACTGGTCTCTCTTCACTGGTCACCAGCGGAATATAGAATTGATTTTAAGATTCTTTTATTTTTTTTCTAAGCTCAGGATGGCACCAGCTTACATCTGCAATCTTCTCAGTCAATATTCAGATCATCTGATCAGTCATTCCACACCATTCCATGTTCCCAGTCAAAATCCAAAGGACACCAAGCATTTCCATGTTTACGAGTTAACAGCATGGCGCTTCAGCCGTCATTCATTTCATTATTTACACCTGTGCTTTTCCTACTGTGACATGTCAAAATGTCTGCTGTGAAAAAAGGCCTATTTGCAACTTTTGACTGCTAGGGGACAGAAAAGCTAAAAATACTGTTTCTGACCACATGAAAAACGTAAATCCAATATTCTTGTTTTTAATCTCTGGTTTGGTCTCCACCGACGCGTGAGTAAATTCTTGTAAGTTACCACTTCACAGTGTTGTTTTGGTTTCTCAACAGAGAAAGTGGATTTGTTGCAGCACTTCTCACAGATAGTGGTCAACGCCACCGATGTGTCCCTGTCGGTGGACAGTCTGATGTGTCCCACCCTCCAAATCGGCCTGTATGCCAGTCTGATGATGGCTACACAGCAGGCATTTGGACCGAGGTACTATGTTTTTTTCTTCTTCTTTCTTTTTTTTTTTGCTGAATGAGTTTCCACAGATAAACACTGACAGGTTTGTGAAATGTAATTACAGTGAGAACCACTCATAGTGATCACAGCTGCAGTGATCAACTGTTATGGATCAAAAAGCTTGGGACAGAATCACTCCTATACGCACATAGCACTGGTGGGCAAAAGCATCATTCTCGTCACACAAAATATAGGGCTAGCAGAGCAGCGGGTGGTCATGGCAAGCTGTCATGCTCCACAAATCGATAGACATGAACTGATCAACAAAAGGGTGATCGACCGACACTCTAAAGAAATAGAATTAAGTGAGGCGACACTTTGTTACGGCTCTAAATTGTCGTATGCGTGGCGTGGGGGAAAGCTCACTCTAGTATGCCGTAACATTAATTCCTGTGGTCAACAACAATAAGCTAACAGTAGCTAACGTTTGTTTAAATATCTATTGGACATACCAATATTGTTTTGACTTTTGGCCATGCTTTTGGCATTACATTTCCGACTGCGGGCTGACAGCTAACTTAGTGTGTTACTGTTAGTTAGCAAGGTAGCTATTTAACGGAGAGCCGTCAGGGGTAAAAATGCTCACCTGCCAGACATATACCAAACTAGTTTTGGTCTTCGCGGGGACAGGGAGGTGTTGTGATTAGCGTTAAATTAATTCGACTGCATTGTAACTTAAAGGAGCAGTGTGTAGGATCTGGTGGTATCTAGTGGTGCCAAGCGTGTAGAAGACCTACGGTGGCCGACGTGAAAACGTGAATGTCTCTCTCTACAGCCAGTTATTTTAAGTGTATCTTAGGTCATTTGGAGCAGAGCCAGTGCTTAGAGTGTGTTTATACATGGGAAGTGAGTGGTGAAGCAAGAGAGAGAGAGAGAGAGAGGGCGGCAGCAATGCTACGTCAGTAACGTAATCGATTCCAGCCTAAGCAGGAAAAGTTGACAGTGTTTGGTTTGTCCGTTCTGGGCTACTGTAGAAACATGGCAGTGCAAATTTGAAGACTAGCAGGGGACTCCAGGTCTTGTGGAAGGATTTCAGAGAACCCATCAGTGATAATCTTAAGTTTTCCAGTTGTATGCATTAAGACTTCCTGTATCCACCTGTCATGTGTTGGGGAGGGGGGGTTCTAGCTTCCGAAGAGTGGTGAAGGCAATGATACGCTGTATTGTGGTGGGAAAGGCCGAACAAATCTGAAGGCCGAACAAAGCAGTCAGGGGGCCTTGTGTTGTGGGCCTGTTCAAGTGTTTTGAATACATTGGACCAAAAGTCGGTCAGCCCCGGGTGTGTCCAGAACATTTGTAAATGGTCAGCTGGGGAATGCTTACATATATTACATTGCATCACTTTTGCAATACTTTTGCCAATTTAGCGTCAGTGTAGTGGGCTCTGTAGAACATCATGCTCTGCATTAGGCCGTGCCTAGCACATAAAGATTACGAGTGTACCAGAAGGAGAATGACGCTCCTCTGGCTGTCGGAGATATCGGTCCCTAATTCACACTCCCAGGAGTCCTTGAGGGGCACAGTGGGGGCCGGATTCAGGGACTCAATTTTGCTGTAGATAGTGGATATCAACAGGTTGTGATCAAAGTCGAATGAGAAACTGGTCAATATTCGCTTCAAGAGGGCTGTTGGGGAAATGGGAGAGCTGCTTTTGAACAAAATGCCTTATTTAAAAAGAGATGGCTATTGGGCAAGTTCAATTTAACTGACATGGATGCGAAGGATGAAAAGACCCCATCCTCATAAAGGTCATTAAGTGTTATAACTACAGAAGGTGGGGTCAGAGGCAAGAAAAGATTATTATTTAAAATCGCCGTGAGAATTGAAGTTAAATGTTAAAATCCGTTTGCCCATTGGCAATAAAAAACGATTAATGCATGTAAAAAGTTACACATAGAACGTTTAACACACAGACAGAGGTTGATAGAAAGAGAACAAGCTTACTGGTATTTCCTGAAATGTTTTGCTATTTCTTTTCAAGATACATTCAGATTCAAGGAGATCACACAGAAAAATATTTTTTTGAGATTTTAACAGGTTTTTTTTCACAACTTCACATCTAGATACGTGTACTGTGTGTATATCTTTGTGTTTACAGGCATGCATGTGTGTTTTTTCTGATTGTGTGTCTTTCTTTTAGGTTTTCTGATGACTTCAGCATGCTGATGGAGTTGCGCAGCACTCAGAGGGAGGAGAGCAGTGTGGTGACTCTGTTAAACTCCCAGCATCACATCCACCTGCAGCTCCGCCTTGGCCCACATTCACTCACCTTCATCTCCACCCAACACAGAGAATACGAGTAGGCTACATCTATCCCAACCCTAACCCTAAACACTCCTTTACTGCAGTGATTCACAGCCTATTTTCCTTGAA
>CAKAKR010060985.1:35478-53791 GCA_916700685.1 Adelosebastes latens | reverse complement strand
TGTATCTAAGAAAAGCTGAGCCCCCCCGACGTCATCACCCTAAAACAAAAGACCAAATCCTCAAACAAAATCCAAACAGAAGTGATTCAGTATATTAAATTAATTAGTGTTTTTTTTATTAAAGGGACTATTTGTAACTTTCATAATTGCTTGTTAACAGCGACACCTGTGGCCGTGAAATCAATTAAAGTCAGCGTCGAGCTCGCGCTTGCTCGCTCTACATAGACATGAACGAGCATCGCTCAAAACAGTGAGGCGACACACGTCAGCTAAAACCACAATATCACTCTATATTTCAGCTGCTTGGCAGTAATGTTAGCTGACCAGACGAAGGTCTCTCCATGAATCACTGCTGATCCTAGTGTTGGCTTTTCCTGCCACAGCGCAGGCTGAGGCAGGCTGAGGCAGCGGGGCTCTGCAGCGAGTAACGTCTCGTCTCCGACCGCAGCCGCAGGAAGACACCGGCAACCGGTCGGTAACGAGACGACAAAGTTTCTCGCTGCAGAGCCCCATCACTTCACAAGACACGGGAAACCTCTGTTGGTCTGGAGGAGCTGCAGCATTTATTTCTGCACAAACGTCCACTGTACATTCACTAGATATTCTCAGAGCTAAACTAACTCTTCTGCAGTGTGGAGTGAGCGCGCGTTCACGTCTAGAGGTGGAGCGAGTACGCGAGAACGCGCGCGCTGTCTGAGTGAAGGCAAGCAGGCAGAGGAGACGAGTACAGCAGCCACACGCGAGCGTGCATATGGGAGCGCGCATGTGTCCCGACCCGGTACATTTATACGCTTAAAAAGTTACAAACAGTCCCTTTAAATCAACTTTCTGTAATGAATAGAATTCGTCAGTTTCGTCAACATAAATAAAGTGACGACGTCTTGACAAATTCACCAAGCGAATGCAGATATATGATGTGATCTTTTTTTGTAACATCTCAATTCATTTACTATACCAATGTTAGATTCAATAGATTTTTTGTTATTGTTGTTAAATAAATGTAATATATGGTGTTGTTAGGTTGCTGCTAGACTACCCCGTTAATACTGGTGCGTGCCTTCCTTTGTGTGCGGTGAGCGGGAGAGTAAAGAGTTTTTGACCGCAGTGAAAATTTTGTTTTTGAAAGGCTAAACACCAAAAAATATGGATTGTAGCAGAATATTTAGTTATATTAGAAATATTTGGATCACTTGAGTCGGTAACAATCCTACGCAGCCACCACTGGAATATAATTCTACAAATAGTATAATACTAATAATGTTAATGTAGCCTGATCTTAATCTGCAACTGTGCAGAAATACCGGGTTTAAACAGAATGTGGCCTACTAAGTAGCAAAAATATATCTTTTTAAATAGTTTTATATACAGACTTTTGTATAGATTATCCAGTGTTTCACTTTGATTTTAGTTATACATAATCTCAGAGCAGAAAAATCCTGGCGCAACCCCAGTGATCTTTGGCACCCTTTACTGTACTATGATTAACCACAGCATGTGCACTCTGCACGAATGAATATAGCTAACCAGCTAAAAGCAACAGCCATGCTTTCTAGTTTGAAAAGAGTCTCACATCACCCAGAACGCACATTGATTAATTTTATCTAATACAGTCAAGAATTAGACAGCTTTAACCACAGACTGTATATAAAGATGGGTGACATGACAGCTCCCCAAAAGTGAAGCCAAAACATCTGGATCGCCCCCTGGTGGCTGGCTGCAGTATAGATCATAATGTTAGCGGATGGGACATGGGCCAAACTAAAAAGTCAGAGTACACGTCAAATACATTTTTCCCAAAGATGGTTTCTGTGTTTTTTAGGTAGTTCTTATCAGGGTCTCCATGAATCATTGCTGATCCTAGTGTTGGCTTTTCCTGCCTCAGCCTCCCGACCGCGGCCGGAGGGAACAGGGGAGACACGGAGTTTTGGTCGGAGACGATAACGTTTCTCTCCAATCTACATTCACTAGATATTCTCAGAGCTAAACTAACTCTTCTGCAGTGTGTAGTGTGCGCGCATGCACGTGAGGTGGAGCGAGAGAGCGAGTGAGAACGAGCGCGGTGTGTGAGTGAAAGCAAGCAGGCAGAGGAGCAGAGGAGCAGAGTACAGCAGAGACTCCGGCCCTGGAGACCAAAACTACGGTCTCCGACCGCGGCCAACACTGTTTAACAGACGGGCTTCACTAGATAGAGCTTTGCGGTTTTGGTGCTTCCGTGTAGTTTGTGTTGAAGTCTTTTCTGAACAGCGTAGCCAACCGCGAGCGCGCATGGGACACCGACCCGCAATGATTTATACATGTAAGAAGTTACAAACAGTCCCTTTAACTTAAAGCTAAATTCTGGTATGATACAGTACAAGTGATTTTTTCGTGTTTGTTGCCCTGTTGTTACCATGTTGCCATATTCCCAGATCTCAGTAAGTACGGTGGTTAGTACAAGGTCATCATCATAACCAAAAGAAATGATGGTCAAAACTACAAAAATAAGACCCAAGTCATTACAACCAGGAGTGCTGTTAGCACTTTAGTAAGAGTACCTCTCATTTCCTGGATGTTTCCTCCCTCTCTCTCTCTCTCTCTCTCTCTCTCTCTCTCTCTCTCTCTCTCTCACTTCATCTATCAATCAAATATAGGTTCACAGTGGGGTCTCTGTGTGACGGCCAGTGGCACCAGGTATCACTGGGTGTCTCCCAGCTTTGGCTGGAGGTTTATGTGGACTGTTCTCTGGTGGAGAGGGTGAACTGGGCCTATCCTTGGCAGGGCATCTCCATCGACGGCCTGCTGATGATCGGAGGCAGCATGGAGGGCTTTGAGACACCGTTTGAAGTATGAAAATATATATCTGCTTAATGTAACAGCTGTACCATATATTATAGTGTTTATAACTAGTACTTAGTACTAATTGATGGTATTGAAAAAGAAGAATTGATTTCACAGATCTCGCCTGCCACTTGGTGGCAGTAGAGAAAGCTTGATTGATATGGTTTTATAAACTCATTGTAGGTTTCCTGTATAAAATCTTAATCTCAAAGGCTGCAAGCTACATGTAGTGGAGTTTCTTTCTGAAATGTAGTGGAGTTGAAGGATAAAGTACAGTAGCATCAAATGGAAATACTGAAGTAAAGTACAAGTACCTCAAAATTGATAATGGAATTTGAGTAGTGTACTTTGTTTTCCACCATTTTTCAATTTTGATGAAACTTCCCGTCATGGCTGAACTACGGTATGCCACTATAAGCCTTTTTAAAGTATCTTTGATTGAACCTGAGGGGTAATTAATCTCTTCTGTACTTGAAGGTATGCGTGAGCGCGCATGACGTCACATCCGTTGGATTTTCCCAGAACAAACGGCCCGCATTCTTCACATTAACAGCAGTCTACAGGCTGATAGAGGAAACCCAGAAAGTCATGGAAGGTCTCATTTTTTAGGTTAGGTTACAACCTGTTCACACATTGGTAATAAAAAAAACGATAAAAAAAAAACATTTATACGTGTAAAAACTTACATGCAGTCCCTTTTAAGATGAATATCAGGATTCAAGAGTTTAAAGCCACTGTAGGTTTGCGTGGTTGTCGTGGTATTTCATGACCAAAACGAGTCTGTATTAAGTAGTTTGACCTGAAAATGCCATGAGTAAGTGGTCCTCTACACCTTAATTGGATGCAGAACAAGCAACCTGATTGCTGCTGTGTGTTCACTGACTGACAGTCTGGATGCCATCCTCTTTATCATATCCATGCCGTTTGTGTGACGTATGACTGTCCCACATGTGAGACTTGAAAGTCAAGGTTGCAGGGACAGCATGGAAAGATTCCAGCAGCATGGGGCAATGATCAAGTCCTCACCTGGCTCTCTTGACCTTATCTTAAGTGTCAGTTGGAGAGAGGAGTCTATGTGGTGAGAGGGCGGTTAAAGGCGGGGCTTCCTGTGCCTGTGCTTTAGGTAAGAATAACCTGTAACCTTTTCTTCCCATTGGTGTTTTCAGGGTGCTCTGAGGCAAATGACCTTTGTGATGGGGGATCCAGACGCTGCCAGACACCACTGTACTCTCCATCAGCCTGACTGCAACCTACCAACCTCCAGTGCACTCTGGGTAGGAAAGTTAGAACAAACTTGTTTTTTTTTCTTTTCTTCTTTTTAGGGCTGTCAATCGATTCAAATATTATTATATATTATACCGCGATTAATCTCATGATTTTCCATAGTTAATCGTGATTGATCACAAATGAATCACAATCTGTTCAAAATGCAAATGAGATTTGTCAATACTCCTATCAACATGGGAGTGGGCAAATAATGCTTGCTTTATGCAAATGTATGTATATAAATTAGCAGCACAAAACAATGACAGATATTGTCCAGAAACCCTCACAGGTACTGCATTTAGCATAAAAAATAGACTCAAATCATAACATGGAAAACTGCAGCCCAACAGGCAACAACAGCTGTCAGTGTGTCAGTGTGCTGACTTGACTATGACTTGCCCCAAACTGCTTGTGATTATCATTAAGTGGGCATGTCTGTAAAGGGGAGACTCGTGGGTACCCATAGAACCCATTTACATTCACATATCTGGAGGTCAGAGGTCAAGGGACCCCTTTGAAAATGGTCATGCAAGTTTTTCCTCGCCAAAATTTAGCGTAAGTTTGGAACGTTTTTTGGCCTCCTTCCCAACAAACTTGTATGACACGGTTGGTACCGATGGATTTTTTTAGGTTTTCTAGTTTCATATGATGCCAGTATTCTTCTAATTTTAGAACTGAGCCCGCTACCACTTACAAATTGCAAGTGAAGTTAATGCATTAAAGAAATTAGTGGCGTTAAAACGAATTTGCGTTAACACGTTACTATCTTGTTAACTTTGACAGCCCTGATTAAAACACCATTTTGTCTTTTGGAATGTTTCATGTGGATCATGGATTATGCCTTTTCCAATTATTCTAAACAGGATTATGCAGCACAGATTGACGCTGTCACATATAGTCAATGTGTTAATGTTTACATAGGAAGGTAGGATGTCTCCAAATTTTCCAATTATTTCTGAACAATTAGCGCAGAGTCTGTTGGCAGGTAAAGTAGCATTAGCCTCCTTTCTCTTGGGTCTTACTTTTGTAGTTTTGGCCATCACTTCTACAAGTAATAGTAAAAATGTACTTAGCATGATAATTGCTGAGATCCTGGAACATGGCAAGAAGTCAGAATAGCCCGAATTATTTGGGAGAGAAAATTGAGGAAAACAGTAAAATGATGACCCAAACTGTCAGTTGTAAACATCCCTCACAGTGAACAGACCCACTTCCTCTCTTAATTCTGACCCACTGTAGGTGCACACAGGTTTGCTCACTTTAGGATTGACCTTCAAAAGAAGTGGTTTAGATCATCTGGACTGTTGGCTTGTTTACAACCCGTTTGATCATCTGACTGCTTGTTCGCTGCACAAAACTTTGTCATGTTTTAAGGGCACTTAGAACAACATTTCACAGAGAACATTAGTCATCAACTCCATTCTATCCCTTATAATCACCGAGTTCGACACTCCTCTATTAACTGTACAGCAGCCAAACCATAATTTGGATTTGCTCTGGTTATAAAAAATTCCTATAGAAACAGAATTTTCCAAACTGAATCTTAACAGACAGCCTAAATGCCAAATGTTCTGGTTTGGGTCTGAAGGTTTGGGTGAGGTAAGGGAAGGAAAGCACCCAAAAACTGGACTGATGAACCTCTAACTGGTATTTATTAACCAACCGGAAGAAAAATAGGGGTTCATGAGTCCTTTTTTTGTTTTATCAGTGACTACGTTTACATACACAAAATATCCAGTTTTTGCCCTTATTCCGAAAAAGACAATATTCCTACTAAGCTGTTTGCATGGCTAATAAAGATTCCAGTAATATTCCCGTTTACATGCAGACGTGCATACTCCGATTAACGTAACCGTTGGCGGACTTGTTTGACTGTGCGAACACATTCTCCCTCTTTCATTCCTTCAACCACCTTCTTGAAGGTCGGCGTTAGGATATTTGTGCATATCCATAAACCTGTTGATATCCAAGTCTTTCATAAGGGTTAAAAGTAATGTTTAAAAGTAGGTGTGTTTCTCCTTCCGACCAGAAATGTGGGCTTTTCTTGTGGGCATGCATCTCCGCAAACTGCCGGCTAGTTGGTTTGTAAAGTTTGTAGTTTGGTTTCGTAAACAGGCAAGAGGCCGTGTGACACAAACTGCCATAACAACCCCAATTGAGACGCATATTCTGAATGTGCTGTATATACATGTACAAAGAATGCTCCTAAAACCTGAATAATATCGGCATATCCCACATGTCTTAATCGGAAAATGCTCCACTCGGAATAAGGCCTAATTCCGAAAATCCAAACAGAATATGCTGTTTATATGACCCGTATCACTCTACCATCATATACTGTAGTTAACAAGCAGCTTTAACCATTAAAGGGATAATTTGGGTATTTTGAAGTGGGGTTGTATGAGGTACTTATCCATGGTAGGTGTATTACTTACAGTAGAAGACGGTCGGCACACCCCCAGCATCGAGAAACAGACAGAAGTGCCGTCATTGGAGCAAAGCAATAAAGTGCTGTGGACGGGGACGGCAGAAAGATGTATTTTAGCCACCTAAAAGGAAGGCTCACCTACAGTAAAAGAATCGATATCCATTTAAATGTACGCTATATTTAGAATATTTTCACTGCTTTATCTTGCCGTCAGACAGCCCTTTCCTTCTCCCTTCCGACTGGGAACTGAACTGAAAGTGAAACTTATCCATGCTCTCTCAAAAGCCAGCAAGCTCAGATGACAAAAACTATAGATAGGTACTAGGGCTGTCAATCGATTAAAATATTTAATCGTGATTAATCGCAAATTAATCACACATTTTTTGTATCTGTTCAAAATGTACCTTAAAGGAAGATTTGTCAAGTATTTAATACTCTTATCAACATGGGAGTGGTCAAATATGCTGCTTTATGCAAATGTATGTATATATTTATTATTGGAAATCAATTAACGACACAAAAAAATTATAAATATTGTCCAGAAACCCTCACAGGTACTGCATTTAGCATAACAAAATATGCTCAAATCATAACATGGCAAACTGCAGCCCAACAGGCAACAACAGATGTCAGTGTGTCAGTGTGCTGACTTGACTATGACTTGCCCCAAACTGCATGTGATTATCATAAAGTGGGCATGTCTGAGTAGGAGACTCGTGGGTACCCATAGAACCCATTTTCATTCACATATCTGGAGGTCAGAGGTCAAGGGACCCCTTTGAAAATGGCCATGCCAGTTTTTCCTCGCCAAAGTTTGGTTATTTAGCCTCCTTTGCGACAAGCTATTATGACATGGTTGGCACCAATGGATTCCTTAGGTTTTCTAGTTTCATATGATGCCAGTATCTACTGTACAGCTACTGCTACAACTTATAAATTGAAAAAAGTAGAAATCCCTTTAAGGTACATTTAAAGGAATTAGTGGAGTTAAAATTAATTTGCATTAACGCGCTATCATCGCGTTTTCGTCGCGTTATCATTGCGTTTTCATGGCGTATTCATGGTGTATTCATGGCGTTTTCATCGCTTTTTCATCGCGTTTTCATTGCGTTATCTTTGACAGCCCTAGTAGATATGTGTCACTTTCAGTACCGTTCGCCATCGGAAAATATTCTAAATATAGCGTACACTTAAACAGGTATACATTTTTTTAGGCGGGCCTTATTTTAGGTGGCTAAAATACGTTTTGCTGCCAGCCCCGTCCACAGCACTGTATTGCTTTGCTCCTGTGCCGGTACTCCTGTCTGTTTCTCGATGCTGGGGGCACGCCGACTGTCTTCTACTGTAAGTAATACACCTAGTATGGATAAGTACCTCATCCCCACTTCAAAACACCCGAACTATCCCTTTAATCTTCAGTTTGCATTTGATATTGTGAAGTGTGAAGTAGCACCAGACCTTTGATTTAGCCTGGGTAGGTGCTGCTTGAATCTATTGTTTGTTTCAAGATGACTGGTGCTCAGTTATAGTATTTACCAGATATCAATTACATTTTACTCAATAAAGTCGAGACCTTCATTCACATTTGCTTCTTTTTTTTTCTTTCTCTTTTCTCATTTAGAATGTGCACTCGGGCACCAGGCCCCACGAGTCGTCTAACGGTGCAGAAGGATCTACAGATAAGGAGTCCACACATCTGGTGAGTCCACAGTAAGAAGCTTGTGCACTGTTGACAAGTAGATGATGGAATGGACGTTGATTCATGTTTGAGTCCTGTTATCCTGCCTGAGTGATGGCTCATGTGGGGAAAGTGCTGAAGTCATGTGCCTCTACAGCATATCTATTACTACAAGCTACTGCATAATGGTTCTAACACAGTGAGGGCGTAGAAGTGAGAATGGAGGGGAACAATGAATGAATGGTGTGTTCTGGGAAGTTAATTATAACAAAACACATTTTACTGATTTGTAGTTTGTCCCAAAGCTCTGACTTTATATTCCCTAATGGAGAAGGGTCGTATTTCATCAGCAGCATGAAAACGAGGCTTGTATCAGCACTCGGGACATCCCAGCAGCATGTCGTGTGTGTGTGCACGTGCAAATGCTGAAGGGATGTGTTGGCTCTGATAAACAGCCCCTCAGGGAGGATTTTGGTTTGGCCCTGTGTTCATTCATTACCGCTTCTTCTTCTGGCTGCATCCTCAGTGCTGCCACTATCCACCCTCAAATGATATTCGCCAACTTTCCGCGCTCAACAGAGCATGTACTTTTCAGGGTGGTGAGAGCCTAAAGGTTAGTGGTTCAGATGGCTGTGTGGGTTGGGAAAATGCGCCTGGAGAAAGTGGATGATTAAAGATCTGCTTTTACTGATCTATTTTGGCCTTCACTACCATGTCAGACTCCCTTCAAAACTAAATTGCCTCATCTAAAGGAGAGTATTCTTGAATTTTGAAATGAATGGTGCTAATAATTGGGAAAAATGGGGATTCCTCCATACTGATGTGCCAATGTATGAATGCTCATTCTTTCTAATCAAATACAAGTCAACAAAACCAATGTTGATAGTGCTGTTTTCCCCCTTTTTGTTCAGGTTATTGTTAACACCCATGCCTAGGGTTGGGCGATATAACAATGTATACTCTGACATGATATAAACTTGCCCACATTCAGAGATGTGACGATGTCATACTTTTATATTGACGTTGCTGTTCCTTTAATGTCTAAGGTTATATAGACAACAGAGTGCTACAGGATTGAGTCCTAAAAACCCGAAAATGAGTCGTCATTTTAGCACTTCCTGTTCCCTCGTATGGAAGTCAATGGGTTTTTAGTTAGACGTCTGAAATAAGATTTGTGGTTAACACAAGCTGAAGAGATTCTAACATATTGCTCTACGACATAAAATACATCAATACATTTTCCACTCGTAAATGAAGCCTTTATGTGTCTTAAAAAAGGCGGTTGCTGACAAGTGGCTAAATGAGACTACAAAACGTCATCACGCCGACTCGTCCGCCTTCACAGCCTCATTGTGTTTATACTCGCGCTCATGCGACCGTGGTGTAGTTTGTTTATAGCCTAACGTTAGCTTTTTACTTCTGCCGTTTGCATTCACACTTCAAAAATCATAAAGTGGTGTTCATTTGAAGATTATCTTGCTGAACAAAACCAAAACAAACAAACAACAAAAAAAGTATCATAAACGTTTGTTTGCCACAGAGCTTATTTTCTGCAATAATCCAAAACCCGATGGAAAAATCCCGTTGGGTTTTTGTCGAGGGAACCCAGGGCGATGCTAACTTCCTGGTTGGCCTACAAAAATAAGTCATCCCTGGAGCACTGTTTGGTGCTGCTGCTGGAAGTAAGGTTTGTTAGAGCTGTAAAACCAAAACTACAAGAGGCTAAAAAGGGCTGTAGAGCGATCCCCTCACTTTACACATACTTTACATACATACGTACATAGTGATTTGATCCACAGTTAATGCAAAAACATGAATTATTGCAGCTTTAATTCACTTTATTGGCTCAAAACACACATTTGTGTCTGGTTATTTCATTCATAACCCATCACCCTAGAATGCTCCCCGATTCCCATTCCTTATTCATTCTCCCACTCAACATACACTTAACACACACTCTCTAAATGCTCCACTATGTCCACCAGCTAGTCACTAACTGTGTCTGTCTGCTGTTTGGTGCAGAGCAGGTAGTGTAGGCTACAGCGAGTTTATCTGAGCTTGTTTGCTGAAACTGTCTACTAGAAATTACATTCCCATATAACTAAACTGCATTCTTACTGAGCCCCCCTAGACCCCTAGGAGAATTATTTTATTAATTTGTGCCCTCAAGTTAGTATCTCGTTCCCTTGAGTTACTTCATAGTGCACTTCTTCCAATCATTCCTGAAAGTCCACGCATTGCTGATGTACAGAGCCCCCCTAGATGATGTACATCGGTAAAGTTGGAAAGATATTGACAGATTCAAACTTCCTGGATCAATAACTCATCACAGAAACGTTGTTAAAACACCAACGAGGGCTCTTTGTAACCGTAGTAAGGAAGACAATGAGCTACAACCTAATTTTAATCACAACGAGCCTTCCTCCGAGCTGGATACATAAAATTGGCCTCTATCTGCAGCCGGCTGTGAGACGAGTGGTCAGGGACCGTCTACAAAGTGCAACGCCGAAAAGAGAAAAATATAGATCCATGAAGTTTGAATCTGTCGATATCTTTCCAACTTTACCGAAGTACATCATCATCTAGGGGGGCTCCGTACATCAGCAATGTGTGGACTGTTAGGAATGATTGGAAGAAGTGCACTATGAAGTAACTCGACGGAACGAGTTAATACAAATTTTCTCCTAGAGGTCCAGGGAGGCTCTGTACATTCTCAATTAGTTTGGAAGGAAATGTATTTCGTCCCACATTATGTTTGTCTTTGACATTTTAAATTCGCAGCAAGTGACGTAGTACAACGAGCGACACAGAACAGGTGACATAGTATAACGAGCGACCGTTAATGTGGGCGAGTGGAGACTGCTGTTCGTGTCCCGTGTGAAACATAGTCATTTAAAGCCAAACCATGATGTTTCTCACTACACCTAACCTAACTAAGTAGTTGTGTTGCATTTTTGTTTTGTTTTGTTTCAATTTACGTCAACCATGTGTTTAAAACTGCCACCGTAATCAGGGAGAAAATACTTTTCCTGTGCACTAATTTCCTCTATTTACAGTAAATGCATGTATTTATTACACACGTTTTATTTGAGTCAGTTTTGAACATGCGGCTGCTTCAGAATTCACATATTTGAACCCTGTGATGATGTGTTGTGTGGAGGGGCAGTAGATTACACATTTAGCTTGGAGGTCAGAGTGGGTCCATTCACTGCAAGTCGAGGCAAATCTGTGTCAGACATCAGCCCTCCAGATGTAGCGTTTTACAGCAGCTATCTCACATCCAACTCCACTGCGAGTGAACTCGGCTCACGCTCAGGCTAGGCTCATGCTATAATGTTAAAGTAAGATGGTGAAAAATGGTGCTAAACATTTAGCATTTAGCTCTAAGCACCACTGTGCCTAAAAGCCAGACAGAGCCTGAGCTCTTGAATTGTAACAGTTAAATTCACTAAATTCACTATCATACACTAAAGACAGATTTCATAGTATTTCGGACACAATGAGGGCAAATGAAGCCCTTAGATAGGCTATGCTACTGCCAACCGCTAAAGTTTAAAAGAAACTGTGTTTGCATTCATATCTTTTTAAAATTGCTGTCAGTTACTGTAGAGTAGTAATCAGATGAGGGCGGCTGTGGTTCAGAGGTTGAGCAGATCGTCCACCAATCGGAAGGTCGGCGGTTTGATCCTCGGCTCCTCCGGTCACATGTCGAAGTATCCTTGAGCAAGATACCTAACCCCAAATTGCTCCCGAAGGCTGAGCCATCGGTGTGTGAATGAGTATTTAGATTAGATCCTGATGAGCAAAGTTGGCTCCTTGCATGGCAGCCTTTGCCATCAGTGTATGAATGTGTGTGTGAATGCTGACATGTAGTGTAAAGCTCTTTGAGTGGTAGGAAGACTAGAAAAGCGCTATATACAGTTAGGCCACACAGAAACGGTTCATCATTCAGAATGAACCATGCAGGCCTCCATTGTGACTGTAGCCCAAGAAATGCAGAGCAGAAAGATAAAAAGCCCTCAACAAATGTAGTGGATTTCAGTATGTACAGATGTATGAGGCCATACCATAGCCCTAATGTCTGTGCTCTTTTCAATGGACAGTGCATATATATATATATCATCTCAGACTTCAGCCCAGTCAGACCTCAGATCATACTCTGGGGCCTGTAATTTGGTCAAACCAACTTAAGCTGAAAACAGAGTGTGTGAGACAAGAAACACTACTACTGTACCACATTACCCATACATATAATCTGATGTAAGCAGCACTTGAGTCTGATTTTCCCTGAGAAAACCGATCATGTCTTAGCCCCATGATGTAATAGAAACCATCACATGTAATATATCAACCCTGTCTCGTGGTTACACATGGTGGTTAACAAAACAAAAATGCAACAAAACTTGGTTATGTTTAGACAAAAAAACTACTTGGTTAGGTTCAGTAAAACATCATGGTTTGACTTAAAGGTCCCATATTATACTCATCTTCAGGTTCACAGAGAGAAACAGAGAGAGAGAGGCACACAGCAGTGCTTGTGGGACACACACAACAGAGGGTTATTGAGAGGCAGTGGCTTAAAGTTAATATTATTCTTGTCAGCAGGACTACTAGACTGAAATTATACATCGAGACTGAGACCGACCCACAAGCCGAATAATAATAGAATAACTAACTAATTGAAAGTTAAGGCAAAAAGATGGGTTTTGAGTTTGGATTTAAAGACCTCCACAGAGTCAGACTGTCTGATGTCTATAGGGAGGTTATTCCAGAGGAAAGGGGGTTCGATAAGAAAAAGCCTTTTGGCCTGCTGACTTCTGCTTTTCACTCTGGGGACAGACAGGAGCCCTGTATTCTGAGAGCGGAGAGTCCTGGTTGGACTATAAGGTCTAAGTACATCAGATAAGTAGGAAGGAGTGTGCCCATTTACAATTTTATAGGTCATCAGAAGCACCTTAAAGTCTGGTCTGACATGGATCGGGAGCCAATGTAATGAAGCTAAAACTGGTCAAATATGGTCAAATTTTCTAGTTTTAGTTAAGATTCTTGCTGCAGCATTCTGACCCATTTGAAGACTTCTGGTACTAGAACGGGGCAGTCCTGATAGCAAAACATTACAATAATCCAGTCTGGATGATACAAAGGCGTGGATTAGAATCTCTGCATCAGCCATGGATAAAGAAGACCTGATTTTAGCGATGTTGCATAGGTGAAAGAAGGCTAATGTGCTGATAACAGGAAAGAGTTCAATCGAACGTAACAGCAAGATTCTAAAATTGTTGAACTCTGGGATATCACACAGTTATCTAGAGTTACTGTTACCTGATCAAACTGATGTCAATGTCGAGCAGGGCCAATGACCGGCATCTCAGTCTTATCTGAATTTAGGAGCAAAAAATTGTTTGACATTCAGTTTTTCACTGCAGACAGACAGGCCTCTAATTCAATAATTTGGGATTGCCTTTATAGGCACATACAGCTGTGTATCATCAACGTAACAGTGGAAATGAATTCCATGACTACGAATAAAGAGGGAGAGCGACTAAGTTCTCTGCTCAGGTAGACATTATTCCACTATACCATCACATAGCAACTAGTTTTGCTGCTATATTAATGCTATGGATATCGTATAGAGCACCTTTAACTAGTGTTAGCACTTCTATGCTATGCTAGCCACTGAAGGTATACTCACATGCTGCTTTTGATTGTATCAGTGGATAAAGACCTACCCAGCTTTACATGAACAGTATACTTCCCTAATTCCTCCCTAGGCCTTAGCTTCTATCTTTATCTTTTTAACCTGTTTTCGCTGCTGAATCAGTTGACATCCTGGATATATCTTCCAAACGTATATTGTAGAGCCTTCTGTCTGCTTCTCTCTGAAATCACTTTTTAATTTTTCCATAAATTAGATAGGTTAACATGTACTGAGGGAGTGCAGTTAGTGACAGTGTGGGCTCCATGGTAGCTCCAACAGCTTGACAGAGTAGCAGCGGGGGGTGAGGCTTAGCGAAGGCTCAATTTACGCACCCCACAAAGAAAATTTATTTTTTATATTTCATATTTTTAATTATAGTAATTAACATATATACATTCTTGTATTAGAAATCTTTGATAGTATTCTGTTTAGTCGCCTTACATTCCATTTCTCTTTACCCGTATCTCTTCACCTTTTCATCCTGCAGTAGGTTATGGAGGATTTGATTTGAACATACATGGAAAGATGCCAATGTGCAAAGACGTTATAAAATTCCTTTATGGAGATAACAGTACGCCATGAGGCTTTGATGTGGCAGCAGCAGTATCTTTCCTATGTACAAGAGATAAGCATCCATCCGTCTCAGGGCTGAGTGAATACTTCGGGGCACGGTAGCATGTAGTGTAGTGTGTATGGGCTGAGTGAATATTTTGGGTCATGGTAGCATGTAGTGTAGTGTGTATGACAGCAGAGTCCTGGGTGTGTCTCTACGAGGGACATCTGGAGGAGGGGAAACGCCTGCAGCTCCTGCTCTGACAGGACCAATGGACTGCATATGGGCTCTGGACTCTGCTTGACTCGAGCACAGCTGCAGTGAGCGAGGACATGCTATAGCCATGTGGATTATATTAACCTGCGTGCTGGGCTGCCTTTGGCTGCAGGACCCTCTCCACATGGGACTGACTGTGGATGGGCAACAGACAGATATGGTATGTACTGAAAGGGATGGGGCCAGAATGTCAGTGTTATAACAGATCAGAAAGTGTATAGGGGTGCATGTTGAGGTAGTATGAATGAGTCAGGAAGTGACTTTCAGTGAACACACAGCATCCTTCCTTTGACATATCCTAGGTTTTATGTTCGGATCGCTGTTCATGGATCATGTTTCAAATGTATCTAAAATGACTCTCTTGTTCTTGCCATGTAGGAGTTTGTAATGGTTCTTTGATACCCCAGCCAGTAGTAAATGAACCTTAATTCGTAGAGGCCTGTGTAAATCGATCCATATGAAGCATGTTGCTCTCCGCCAGCACATATGTGCAATTGCAAGCCTTTTTCTTGCCTCTGATGTACTCTGATGATCTTAAACAGCATGCATAGAGCAAGAGCATGTGAGCCGGAGTGAAAACGTGTTGCCGGAAATTCTCCATCGAAGCAAAACAACAATGTGAGGGCAACTCATAGACCTCAGGTGCTGCTAACGCCTCTTGGCCTCCCCTGCTGACCTCCCTCTGCGTGGTGTACACACATCTCCTTATGCAACCCTCCTCCAGCAAAACCCTCAACATACTGTTTCCACAAAACCACCCTGCTGGTTATGTATAGCTCCAGATGATGGAGTTTGTTTGCCCAGCTGTGTGGTTCAGCAGAGATCATTTCCTCACCTAAAGATATAGACGACTTGATTTACTGTTGTTCATACCTCATTCACATATATCTTCAATGATTTGTTTCTCTTTATGCTTTATACTCATTACCACCAGTCAATGTATGACAGATGTCAGCTAAAGAATCTTTGGTTTATTAGACAGAAATTTTAAATTTTTTGTAATTTTCACAATTCCATCCAGGCAAATGTACTTGTACTTGCAAGCTACATGCCTTAACACTAAAACTACTGATTTACCAGAATGTGTTGATATTATTAAGACAAGTTGAGAAGAATTTAGAAGAATTTATAGTTCGGCACGGTGGTGCAGTGGTTAGTACTGTTTCCCCAAGCAAGAGAGTCATATGTTCAAACTATGGATGTTTAACCGTTAACCGACATTAAGCATTTTAAACGATTAACGCTATCGGTTAAAACGGTTAAAAGAAATATTAATAATTAATTTGTCACTTTAAGGAGAAAAGCTGGTCCACCTTAACAGCCCAGTTGCAGGATACAGGAAGTTGGCTCCGGTCTCCGTTCTCTTCATGCATCCATGGTCTCTCGAGCTCGCTTCATTGGAGCGGAGGAGTTGTAGCATTTATTCACCGACAAATAAACTGTACACACACTGCTACAGCTACGTTCACAGCTATAATAACAACCCCACACTCACCGCCGCCACACACACACGGTCTGTTGGAAAACTCGTTGATGTTACGCTGCACTGACAGACGCTGAGCTGCTAACGTAACACAAATACACACACTGTTTGTTGGATTCTCGCTAAAGTTACGCCGGGCAGACTCACAGCTGACAACCTGCTAAACTAAACTAAATGTGCGGTGGAGACTTTTACTGACAGTGCTGGCGCACCGCTGCATGCGAGGTACAATCTTGTCGGTTAACGGTGAAAAATAACTCCGGATTCAGTGAATTTTACAACTTTTAGGACCTAATGATTTAAATAAGGCTATTTAAGTGTTCGTACTGGGAAGTTGTTGACGTCAAAAAAATCGATATGACTTGGACTCAAGTCAGACTCGAGTCACAAATTTAATGACTTTAGACTCGACAAATTCAAAGAAGACTTGCAACTCGACTTGGACTTTAACACCAGTGACTTGTGACTTCACTTGCACTTGAGCCTTTTGACTTGAAAATACTTGATTCACCTTCCCCCAAGCCCAAAGATTAAAATGTATGTTATCTAAAAGGTTTCATTAATTTCCTGAACCAACTAATGTTAACGTTAATTCCCAGCAAGTCGACACTAATTCCCCTGATCCACTTTGTTCAAACCAATCCAACAGCATCCAATCAAGTTGCAGGAAAGAACCACGAAGAACTAACGTTTCGTTACTGAGTGTCAGTCGGAAAAAATTATACCAAAAATAATTTAGTTTTTGTACAAATATTATGTGGTGGTCAACAAAAAAAATTATAGTATGCAAAACGTGCGGGACGAAAATTATAGACAGAGACGCAAATGGCATTACATTTAGTGAAGAGCGCATTATGACTTGTTTAGGACTTGAAACTCAAAGTTTAGGACTTGGCATTTGACTTGGGACTTGTCAGTCTTGACTTGGGACTAAGGACTTGAGTGCAAAGAGTTGAGACTTGCTTGTGACTTGCAAATCAATGACTTGGTCCCACCTCTGAGCAGCACTAATGGGCTGTGAGGATACTAAACTGCCAGACCAGTAGCGAACTAGTCATGCTACGAACAAATTACTTACTTCATGCTTACACGCACACTTTAGGCTAAAATTTTATATTCTAACTATTGTCTTCTATTACTACTTTTTAAGATATCAAATTGCTGCGATTTCATTTAAATGGACTGTTTGTAAGAATCAGAAATTGCTTGTTAACAGCGACACCTGTGGCCGTTAAGTCAACGAAAGTCAGCGTCCTGTTGCTTGCGCTTGTGCTCGCTCTACATAGACATGAACGAGCATCGCTCAAAACAGTGAGGCGACAAACGTCAGCTAAAACCACAATATTACTCTATATTTCACTCACTTGGCAGTAATGTTAGCTGACCAGATGGAGGTCTCTCCATGAATCGATGCTGATACTGTGTTGTCCTGCTTCAGCCTCCCGACCGCGGTCAGAAGGAACAGGGAAGACACCGCAGCACCGGTCAGAGTCGATAACGTTACTCGCTCCGGAGCCCCGTCACTTCACTCAGCAGCAGGAAAGAAGATACGGGAAACCTCTGTTGGTCTGGAGGAGCGGCAGCATTTATTTCTGCACAAACGTCCACTGTACATTCACTAGATATTCTCAGAGCTAAACTAACTCTTCTGCAGTGTGTAGTGTGCGAGCATGCACGTGAGAAGAGGAGCAAGAGAGCGAGTGAGAACGAGCGCGGTGTGTGAGTGAAGGCAGGCAGGCAGGCAGAGGAGCAGAGTACAGCAGAGACACCGGCCCTGGAGAACAAAGCTACGGTCTCCCCTGTGTCTTCTGGCCGTGGTCGGGGGGCTGAAGCAGAAAGAGACAAAACTGTTTTGTAAGACGGGCTTCGCGTGATATAACTTTGCGGTTTTGGTGCTTCCGTGTAGTTTGTGTTGGAACAGCAACAGCGTAGCCACACGCAAGCGCGCATGGGACACCGACCCGCAATGATTATACATGTAAGAAGTTACAAACAGTCCTTTTAACATGTATGTTGTATGTCTATTGCACTATGGCCCTGGAGGCACTTTTGGAGTATTGAGAAACAAGCACGTAATTGCTGCTCTAATACATAAAGTATGGAGGGGGGGGGGG
>CAKAKR010060985.1:0-29357 GCA_916700685.1 Adelosebastes latens | reverse complement strand
TCTCAGTGGGGTTCTATGAGGTTCTGATCCAGAGTCAGTGTGTTACTACAGTAGATGGAGGTTAAAGGGAGAGTTCAGGTGTTCCTCAGTGGGGTTCTATGAGGTTCTGATCCAGAGTCAGTGTATTACTACAGTAGATGGAGGTTAAAGGGAGAGTTCAGGTGTTTCTCAGTGGGGTTCTATGAGGTTCTGATCCAGAGTCAGTGTGTTACTACAGTAGATGGAGGTTAAAGAGATAGTTCAGGTGTGTCTCAGTGGGGTTCTATGAGGTTCTGATCCAGAGTCAGTGTGTTACTACAGTAGATGACAGTCGGCACGCCTCCAGTTTAGAGAAGCAGACAGGAGTTAAAGCTAGTTCACACTACTCGCCTTTAGCCCCGTCAGACAGCCCTTTCCGACGGGAAACCGAAGCCGTTATATTTGCTCTCTTTAAAGCCACCAGACTCCATTCACATAAACAGTAATTTTACCTCTCAGAACACGTGAGTTGCTGGTGTACCGCTGCCTCGATCAGGTCATTTGTTTGTGTTCTTGTGAGACTTTGGTGAATCTGAGCTAAACTTTTAAAACACCAAAGTCACACAATAACACAAACAAACCAGCAGCACCTCAAAGTCTCGCCACACATCATCACACGTATTTCTCTGCTCTCAGAAGGAGGCGGGGTCACGCGTCATCAACGCGACATCAGTTACACTGCGCATGTGTTATACGCTGTGATCTTAATGCTCAGGCTGATCGGAATCCTGATTCATGAATCCAGATCATGATCCAGATCGCCACCAAAATCTAATGGATTGTTCATTGTAGTAGAGTTCATAAAACCCCAATGAAGAAACGAGGCAGAGGAGGAGTTACCCGGCCCGGAGGAAGCTCGGGGCCCACGTCTGGAGCCAGACCCAGACGGAGGGCCCAGACGGAGGGCCCGTCAGCAAGCACCTGGTGGCCGGGCTTGCCACGGAGCCCGGCTGGGGACACCCCAAAGAAGCGACGTGGCACCCCCCTCCTCTCCATCCTGTGGGCTCACCACCTGCGGGAGGAACCTATTTTATTCTTCTCTGGAGTTGCCCATGGTGTAAGGAGCCGGGCGGGTGTGGGGATACTCACAAATCCCCGGCTGAGTGCCGCTACGTTGGAGTTTACCCCGGTGGACGAGAGGGTCGCCTCCCTACGCCTTCGGGTTATGGGGGGGAAAACTCTGACTGTTGTCTGTGCGTATGCACCGAACAGCAGTTCGGAGTATTCGGCCTTCTTGGAGACCCTGAATGGAGTCCTGTATGGGGCTCCAGTAGGGACTCCATAGTTCTGCTGGGAGACTGATGGAGGCACCTGGAGAGGCGTGATTGGGAGGAACGGCCTCCCTGATCTAAACCCGAGTGGTCGTTTGTTATTGGACTTCTGTGCTAGTCATGGACTGTCCATAACGAACACCATGTTCAAACATAAGGATGCTCATAAGTGTACGTGGTACCAGAGCACCCTAGGCCGAAGGTCGATGATTGATTTTGTAATCGTATCGTCTGATCTGAGGCCACATGTTTTGGACACTCGGGTGAAGAGAGGGGCGGAGCTGTCAACTGATCACCATCTGGTGGTGAGTTGGGTCAGAGGGTGGGGGAAGACTCTGGACAGACCTGGTAAGCCCAAACGGGTAGTGCGGGTGAACTGCGAACGTCTGGAGGAGGCTCCTGTCCTGTCTTCAACTCACACCTCCGGCGGAGCTTTTCTGGCATCCCTGTGGAGGTTGGGGGCATTGAACCCGAGTGGGCGATGTTCAAAGCTTCCATTGCTGAAGCTGCGGCGGTGAGCTGTGGTTTTAGGGTCTTAGGTGTCTCAAGGGGCGGCAACCCTCAAACACCGTGGTGGACACCGGTGGTCAGGGAAGCCGTCCGACTGAAGAAGGAGGCCTTCCGGGATATGTTATCTCTGAGGACTCCGGAGGCAGTTGCAAGGTACCGACAGGCCCGCAGAGCAGCAGCCACTGCCGTGATGGAGGCAAAGCAGCGGGTGTGGGAGGAGTTCGGAGCAGCCATGGAGAAGGACTTTCGGTCGGCACCAAAGTGCTTCTGGAAAACCATCCGGCACCTCAGGAGGGGGAAACGGGGAACCATCCAAGCTGTGTACAGTAAGGATGGGACAGTGTTGACCTCAACTGAGGAGGTAATCGGGCGGTGGAAGGAGCACTTTGAGGAACTCCTGAATCCGACCAATACGCCCTCTATTGTAGAGGCAGAGCTGGAAGCTGATGGGGGACCATCATCAATTTCCCTGGTGGAAGTCACTGAGGTAGTCAAACAACTCCACAGTGGCAAAGCCCCGGGGATTGATGAGATCCGTCCAGAAATGCTGAAGGCTTTGGGTGTGGAGGGGCTGTCTTGGATGACACGTCTCTTCAACATTGCGTGGAAGTCGGTGACAGTGCCTAAGGAGTGGCAGACCGGGTTGGTGGTTCCCCTGTTCGAAAAGGGGGACCAGAGAGTGTGTGCCAATTATAGGGGTATCACACTACTCAGCCTCCCTGGTAAAGTCTACTCCAAGGTGCTGGAAAGGAGTGTTCGGCTGAAAGTCGAAACATTGATTGAAGAGGAACAATACGGATTCCGTCCTGGCCGTGGAACAACGGACCAGCTCTTCACTCTCGCAAGGATCCTGGAGGGGGCCTGGGAGTATGCCTATCCAGTCTACATGTGTTTTGTGGACTTGGAGAAGGAGTATGACGGGTTCCCCGGTCATACTGTGGGGTGTGCTGCGGGAGTATGGAGTGAGGGGGGCACTTCTTAGGGCCATCCAATCTCTGTACGCCCAAAGCGAGAGCTGTGTTCGGGTTATCGTCAGTAAGTCGGATTCGTTTCCGGTGGGGTGTGGCCTCTGCCAGGGCTGCGCTTTGTCACCAATCCTGTTCGTGATATTCATGGACAGGATATCGAGGCATAGTCGAGGGGAGAAGGGTTTGCAGTTTGGTGTGCTGAGGATCTCATCGCTGCTTTTTGCAGATGATGTGGTCCTGTTGGCATCATCGGTCTGTGGATTGGTTCGCAGCCGAGTGTGAAGCGGCTGGGATGAGGATCAGCACCTCTAAATCTGAGGCCATGGTTCTCAGTAGGAAACCGGTGGATTGCCTACTCTGGGTAGGGAATGAGTCCTTACCCCAAGTGAAGGAGTTCAAGTACCTCGGGGTCTCGTTCGCGAGTGAGGGGACTATGGAACGTGACATTGGCCGGAGAATCGGAGCAGCGGGGGCGGTATTGCATACGCTTTACCACACCGTTGTGACGAAAAGTTGAGCAGGAAGGCAAAGCTCTCGATCTACCGGTCAATCTTCGTTCCTAATCTCACCTATGGTCATGAGGGCTGGGTCATGACCGAAAGAACTAGATCGCGGGTACAAGCGGCCGAAATGGGTTTTCTCAGGAGGGTCTCCCTTAGAGATAGGGTGAGAAGCTCAGTCATCCGTGAGGGACTCGGAGTAGAGCCACTGCTCCTTTGCATTGAAAGGAGCCAGCTGAGGTGTTTCGGGCATCTGGTAAGGATGCCCCCTGGGCGCCTCCCTAGGGAGGTGTTCCAGACACAACCAGCTGGGAGGAGGCCACGGGGAAGACCCAGGACTAGGTGGAGAGATTATATCTCCACACTGGCCTGGGAACGCCTCGGGATCCCCCAGTCAGAGCTGGTTAATGTGGCCCGGGAAAGGGAAGTTTGGGGTCTCCTGCTGGAGCTGTTGCCCCCGCGACCCGACCCCGGATAAGCAGTTGAAGATGAGTGAGTGATGAGTACTGTAATAAATATTATCATTGGTCAATCATCAATGAACAGTCCCACGTTAAAGAACCATCTTTTTGATCCTCCTGACATACTCCATGTTTCCATGATTTTACACTTGAACTTCCTATGAACATGTGAAGTCAGGCTTATCAGTTCTCGAACAGAGCTTATTCCATTAATTTAATTGAATTTAGATGATATTGAAATACAAAAAAAAAAAACATTTTGGGAAATATGCTTATTCTTTTCAAGAGTGACATGACATGATGGATATCAACTCATGTGTTAAGCTCAGAGCAGCAGTCAGGACATGGTTAGCCTCGATTAGCATAAAAGACGGGAAGCAGGGGGAAACAGCTAGCCTGGCTCTGTTAACACGTTGTATCTCATTTGTTAAATGTGCAGTCAAAAAGAAATGTAAAAACAACAATTTCTGTTTTCTTGTGAGTTATGTGCTGTAACTATTTCTTTAAGAACAACAGATCTGCTGTGCACTTCAGTGCAATCTTTCCCGCTGTCGTGTGATTTGCCAAATACAGCCGTGAGCTCAGGTCAGGTTACAATACATCAGACCGGCACATACGGGTACTTCGCAAAAAGTCAAGACCGCGCCCCCTTTCGGGGGAAAGAAAACTGAAGATCCCATAGACTTCAGTGCAATTTGACGTATGTTTGCATTGTAATTTTTTAACAATTTCATATGCATTCATCTCTTGTTATACAAACATTGTTTTATACACATGTCTTATAATTATTTTGCGACCTTGCCTGAACCTGAGCGTTCACGATACCTTAATAAATTAAGGTTCATCACCGCCTTGTCCCTTCAGTCTTCCCCTGTCCAACACAGTGCACGGATTTTGCTTATCCAGACATCTCTACATATCTGATTGCATCATGTTAGACTAAATGTTGTCTGTAAATAACCCGCCTGTTAATAGCCAACTGTTTGATCTATAGGCTGAGATTTAGTTGGAGACGACAGTCTGATGCTGCTATAACGTTAATGTATGACTGTATTACTGCAGCAGCCTCCCACTCAAGCTAACGTTAACTAGCCATGTTAGTCACTGTCACCAGCATCATTTAGCCATTTAGCACACTGACAGTGAATATTCAGTATCGTATGTGCCTCAAATCTCAGTGTGAAAGCCTCGGTTGACCTGCTACACAACAGCTTTTCATCATTTTCTCTCCTGTGACAGCGAGTTTCTTTCCCCCAAATGGGAGCGCAGCCTTGGTGATGAGACGCTGGTCTGGTCTATAGCTTGGAGCCATAAAGCCCCTCTATTATTTATTTTTTAGGACATGGCAGGGGAACTAATCGGTGTTCAGCGCTTTTGGATTTATTGCTGGTGCAACCAGCTACACAGCAACTCTTCTTCGGCATAGCGTTATTAATTTAAGCCGGTTTGTTTAAAGTAGAAGTTTGGGGACATGTTTCAACTTCCTCTGGTTATGCTGTTACCGTCCATGAAGGACACGGGATTGTTTTCCCCCAAAAGGGGGCGTGGTCATGCGAGCGTACTCTGGATGACATATTGCCGGTCTGATATACAGGCCTGATGGTATCAAACCTGGCAACCTCACTGACTTAGGGAAGGTGCACACAGTCAAGGTGTTTGCCAAAAAATAGTTCCAGCACGTAATTTCTAATCTACAAATGGTTGTTTTTTTGCAGGTGCAATGTGTTAATCAGTGTGCTTTGGCCAAAGGTGTCGTAGGCTTCTGTTTTAGCTGTTCCTGCTTAAAGAGTTTGTCAAGCTAGGCTAACCACACCACTTCTCCTGCTCCACACTGCACTGGCTTCGGATTGATATGGATTTTCTCATCTCACATATAGCATATGTCTGGCTGAACTATTTCTGTAAACTTTTCAACCTCTTTTTCAAACTCTGGAGGGGCTGCAAACCTCACTTTGGGATCCACTCCTTAAGGAAACCTCCAAGTTCACTTTGGGAAACCTCTAACACAGATATAGCTTTTGTCACTGGTGGTACCAAAATATCAGCAGCAGTACAAACTGTTTCTTTTTTCAATACAGCAATGTTCCCAGAGTGGCTTATGTAACTCCCCAAACTGCCTCTCTTTGATGGGCCTATATTTCGGTTGTAAGTGGAGGTTATGGTTATTCTGTGCAAACAGTGTGGTTGCATCAGCCCACGTGAAATTGACTCATACTGGTTTTTATTCAACTTTTAAAATTGCAGGGAAGAGAGATTGCTGTCAAAACATATTATATTAATACAGTCCTGGAGAGACCACAGTGACTTTTTTGTAAGATCATCACACCGTAGATGATGGAAGACTTGCAGGCCAATAAGATGTATATGGAAAAATAGCTCAATGCCTTTTTGTTGTTACAGGGATGTGCTGGGAGAGAAGGCTATATTGGATTCAAAGGTGACAAGGTAAGATGTGCATGGGCCAAGTATGCAATTAAGTAATCATAATGAAAATGTTACCAGATGAGAAGACATGCACCCTGTTCCAAGTAGCATGTTTATGGAAATATAACAGGATACGATATATCAGGCTTATGGATCCAAACTCAATGCTTGTTAAAGGGGCTATATGTAAGAATCAGTAACAGTGAAACCTGTGTCCGTTATGACAGTCAGCGTCCTGTTGCTCACGCTTGTGCTCGCACTTCGTCGGTCAAACCAGTGAGGTGACACACACAAGACTGAACGTGATTGACAGGCATCGTGTTGATTAACGTTAGCAACATTAGCCAGCTAAAACCACAATACCACTATATATTTCACATGCTTGGCAGCTTACCTGTCCAATAGGAATTTTGCCAGCTCGGGGTCCGTTTTGATACCCAAATGTCGGTCACATACCTGTTTTGCAAGACGGCCATCACTAGATATAACTTTGTTTTTTGTTGTGCTTCTGTGGAGTTTGTGCTGGAGTCTGAGTTGTGGTGGGGGCTGTTCGTTTGTTGGCATTAGCAGACTCCATTACTAACCGAACGTTAGCTATCGTTGCACACTGGTAAAGGCACTAGTGAGCTCACAAGACGTCACATCCGTTGGATTTTCCCGGAAAAAACATCTGGCATTCTTCACATAGAATGCAGTCTACAGGCCGATAGAGGAAACCCAGAAAGTCGCGGAAAGTCTCATTTTTTTAGATTACGTTACAATCACACATTGGCAATAAAAAATGATTAAAAAATGCTTATACGTGTAAAAACTTACATACAGACCTTTTAATAGGATACATTTATTGTTAGTTTGGGTCCTCACATGGGATTTATTGACAATAAGTCTGGTGATATCGTATTTTTTTCTTATCTTTTAAAACTTGAATGTCCCTTCAAGTTGTCATCATAAGCGGGAGCTTTAGGAAACAATGTAAGTTTTTAACTGGCTTTAGCAGAATGACAGTCAAGATAAGCCCCATTTTCATTTATTACTAATAACTGGAATAAATATTATAATTATTATTATTGGTCAATCGTCAGTGTAACAGGTCCCAAGATAAAGAATCATCAGCTTTTTGATCCTCCTGACATACTCCATGTTTCCATGTTTTTGCACTTGAGCTACAAGAACAACAGCCCATTTGAATCATAGCAAACATAATGCATGAGAGGGTGATTGGTTTTCATCTGGCTTAACCAAGGACCTCTGCTTTTTATAAACAGTTAGTATAAGTAACTTTTTTTTTAACTTTGAAAGATATGTTATCTTTTATCCTTTTTTCCATTCATGAAGTATGTGTTTTACTTACTGGGATTCCTTTTATTTTTTCTCCTCTAGGGCTCTCAAGGTATTCCAGGCCTGGATGGGAGGAGAGGCGATCCAGGGCCTCCAGGTCCTCCAGGACTTCCCACTCTCTACCTATGGAAGAACTCTGAGGAGGACTGGGCTGCTTTTAGGGTAAGTCTGAATACAAACACCAACGCTGCAATCCAGCTGGAACTGAACTGAACCCTTGGAGATTTGGACCATGCTGTACAGAGTGCTCGTCAACGTCCTTTTTAGTCCATTTGTCCTCTTGAGGTTGTCTCCAACCAACGTCCTCAATGTCGTCACCACACTTTGTCTATTCCTGACTGCTAATGTCACCCTGTCTTAATACCACAATATCCCCAAGCAGCTCTCTATGATTGAAAAAATGTGTTTAGTTAATATATATAACTCTCAGAGTGTTTAAATTGATGCAGTTCTTGAACACATATAAACCAGCATGATGATGCAGTCTATACACACAGGTTTGACGCTCCCACTAACGTTTTCATAAAGAGCTTTATGTCCTGAAGTCAGCCTCAATGATAAGACATTGTCAATAAAAAAACGACATCAACTCTTGAAAGTGAACAGATGATCCAGCTGTTTGTGTACTTGTATATCAATACCCGTAGAGTATTGGTGAAAAACTTGTGGCTCCAAAATGTTAAGTTTTAGCTACTAAGAAGAAAATAATGAGCTTCATTTTTACACTTCCATCACTCATTATCATCCATGAGCCCCATGTTTAACTGGTGTTGAATGATATTTGTATAATGTACTGTCCACGTGGCATCAGCCACCATTTTTTTTTTTTTTTTAATTTATCCTCTCCTTTGTTTGAATTCAGATCATTGGTCATTTCATCTCCATTGGTTACGATAACATTGTATTCAGCAGAGTAATTGTGATAAAAACACAAGAAGTAAGGCAATCAGACAAAACAGATGTGTATCCAGACTTGACGTTTTATAAAATGCTCACTATATCCTGACAGTAATAAATGAGACAGGTAATCTGAAAAAAATCATGTTCCTCTGTGTCCTCCGGTGCTCCTAACGAAATCTGCAAGATTTCACAGACCGGAGGAAAACAAGCAGTCAGAGCTGATCTGGAGTCTGCCGTCGAGCTGCTGTCTATGAGAGCCGGCTGTCAATCACTCGCGAACTCCGACCAAACGGTCAAACTAGGCAGCGCTGATCAAATATGAATCAATATTCTGTTACGTTAATGCCTATTTCTTGCCTCAATTGTTCTCAGAATCATCTTGTAGTGCTGGTTTAGCTGTAAAATGAGAAAGTTTGTGACCCGGAAGCCATGTTGAGATCTGCTGAGGAAATACCAAGCACCGCCCACCAGCCGGACCACAGCCAATAGGAAAACTCTCTCTCTGAAATGATCTGTGATTGGCCAAAGTCTTCCGTGACTGGCTAGATTTTTTAAAGCCTGAAAACAGATCCATGGGGAGGTGCAGAAGTCTAGTTTTCTTTCAGAAAACTTGAATTACAATATGCTGAAAGGTTTTTGCCCAATGATGGATTTTGTCAACCTCTCAGCGGACACAAATCCTGACGCACCTCCTCTGATCCCAGATCCCAGGTGGAGCACCACTGTTCTAAACCACTTTATTTAAATGTTAAACTTCAGGAAGCACCAAAAATATTGGTAATTTAGGTACAGTTGGATCAGTGTTTTGGTATGCGTAACACTAAAACTACAAAAATAAGACCCAAGATTGTAATGAACTAGATTATCCTATATATTTGTGAAAATATGAAGATGTGAGGATCAAATCAGAGTTACAGTGTTCATGTAGTGATTTTATATGGTCCCATGGAGGGCATCTATTTCAAACAGGGCTGAGTGTGTATTTAGATGGCCACAGCTCTCTGTGCTCTCACAGACTGTAATGAGAGCTGAAGTATCTGCCAAGCATTATAGCTGGAGCCCATCCAGATCTCATGCCAGGGTCAGGCCCTGCGCTTTGCTTTTTGACCAGCTATACGAGGAGGGTCGAGCTGTCTGTGAAAGGCCTCAGTGTTGCCGCTTTCTCAGAGTACACTGGAGGCTCTGACTGACACAGCAAGACTTAAGGGAGGTCCAGGCCTCTCTGCCAGTCTGACAGGGTTGGCCAGCCTCAACTCATACCCCCGCTGCAGCACCGCTGCCAAGACAAATATGACCTGGAGCAGCAGAGCTGGGTGGTGTAATAAACCAGAAGGACTCCTGTGTGCTGGAGTTCTCTCGACTCTCGGAGTTAGGCTCGGTGCCGTATCGGTTAACAACCATCAGAGCACTACAAGATGCCCCGCATGGAGCTCTCAACACTTTGTCACCCGCTCATGTCTTTTGGCTCCATCTGCAATCTCAAGTGTTCCAAGACATGAAGTGTGAGCCAAGTCAACCAACTGTGTTCAAGTAGCTGTGTGCTCACTCTCAGCTGTCCTACTTGAATGGCTGTCTTTTCAGTGCCTTTATACTGTGCTGTGTTCTGTACTGTTTGGCTTATGTAGGAACTTAAAGTTGCAACAGGCATTATTAGTTTTATCCATCTTGTCAGCTCAAATCTAATAACAGAAAAAAGAGCATCTCATTCTGCAGTGGAGACAATGGTTGCATCATAATTGCCCACAGTAAATTCAAGTTAGGTTACCATCCCCGCCCACGGAGTACTTACTTACGGAATCTACCTCGCTGTCCGCCGTTGTGATTTCCTCGCTATCTCGGCGGGAGCAAAGTACGCTACATGTTCTGTTGTTGGCTGCAAGAACCAAGAGAAACGTTTTCATGTACATCCATCATCTGAGGATGTGAAGACCCAGTGGATTAACTTTATTTTTTAGATTTTTGACTGAAAAGTCCCCATAACATCTGGGAAACTCTTTCTTAGCGAGGACTACAGCAGGTTTCACTTCAAAACTGACCAAAATATCTGGATTTTATATTAACTGTGACATTGACTAGATTTGTACTACCTTTATTTATTAACTTAACACATTTATTGTTTTAATAGATCACTACTAGGGCTGATAACGCGTTAACGCAAATTAATTTTAAAGCTAGAGTGAAGATACTGGCATCATATTAAACTATAAAAACCTAAGGAATCCATCGGTACCAACCATGTCATACTAGCTTGATGCGAAGGAAGCTAAATAACGCTCCAAACCTTCGCTAAATTTCATCGAGGAAAAACTGGCATGGCCATTTTCAAAGGGGTACCCTGACCTCTGACCTCCAGATATGTGAATGTAAATGGGTTCTATGGGTACCCACGAGTCTCCCCTTTACAGACATGCCCACTTTATGATAATCACATGCAGTTTGGGGCAAGTCATAGTCAAATCAGCACACTGACACACTGACAGCTGTTGTTGCCTGTTGGGCTGCAGGTTGTCATGTTATGATTTGAGCATATTTTTTATGCTAAATGCAGTACCTGTGAGGGTTTCTGGACAATATTTGTCATTGCTTTGTGTTGTTAATTGATTTCCAGTAATAAATATATACATACATTTGCACATTTGCCCACTCCCATGTTGATAAGAGTATTAAATACTTGACAAATCTCCCTTTAAGGTACATTTTTAACAGATAGAAAATGTGCGATTGAGCTCAATTAACTATGGACAATCATGCGATTAATAGCAATTAAATATTTTAATCGATTGACAGCCCTAGATTCATGTCAACCCAGTGTCAAAAATATAATAAATAAGTATCGATATATACAGTATGTAAATCCAATTTTATTGACAGACAATTTAGCTACTGCATTTAATCCATCCTAGTATATTAGGAGCAGTGGGCAGCTACTATACAGCACCCGGGGAGCAGTTTATTTATTAATTTATTTATTTTTTTTAGGGGTCGCTCAAGGGCACCTTGGCAGTGCCCAGGAGGTGAACTGGCATCTCTTCAGCTACCAGTCCACACTCCGTCCTTGGTCCTTGCGGGGACCTCCGGTTCCCAACCCAAGTCCTCACGGACGGAGCTACTGCCGCCCTTATATCCATACTGAAAATTTGAAATGGTTTCAATATTCATTTTCCACAGTATTGATACACAGGTACCAGCTGCAGCTCTTTAATTCCCCCGTAGTATCGAAAATGGTATCCAATATTGATATTTTTCAAGTAATGTATCAATGTCAACTCGCGTCAACGCAATCAGCTGGTAGATTTAACCTGGAATCAGTGTACTGTTCAATGCCACTGCCACGACACTGATTGCATGCTAGAGAACAAATCCACCACATATCTCCAAAGACATCTTCTGCTGGGAGTGTCATGAGAGTGTGTAATGATGGTAGCCTGAGCTGCCTGATTAGTACACAGAGATGGTCAATCAGTGTGTGGTTTGCTTGTGTATGTTTGTTTTGGACCATGTTTGTCTTGTATTATGGCGGTTCAATCCCCAGTGGTAGCTGACTGCCATCGGTGTGCGTGTGTGTGTGTGTGTGTGTGTGTGTGTGTGTGTGTGTGTGTGTGTGTGTGTGTGTGTGTGTGTGCGTGAGAATGGGTGAATAAGAGTTATATTATGAAGCACTTTGGATAAAAGCACTACATGAATGCAGCCATTTATATATAAATGCAGCCAATATGACTAATAATGCTGTGTTTTGCTCTCCAAGAACTCTTGTGAGAAATATCTGACACTTAAATGCTCCACTATGTTCACCAGCTAGTCGCTAACTTGGGCAGGCAACATATAGTGGGTTAAACATGGCTTTTTCGCTGAAAACAGCTGCCTGCTGCTGGAAAAATGATGTGAATCACAACAGCAAGGTAGCAAGCCGTAAAACTAAAACAATGAGCTGAAAGGTAGCAAAAAGCCAGAGTTGAAGATGATAATTCTCAAATGGCCTATGCATACAGACCTACCACCACACCTATCTATTTAAATTTGAGGCTACATCCACACTAATTAATACATTTTTGTTTTAAAGGTCCAGTGTCTATGTTTTCTTTAATGTATAATCACCTGAAACTAAGAATTGTTGTGTTTTCATTAGTTTAGAATGTGTAATAATACACAATAATAATGTTACTACTGCTTACATGCGCAGGAGGCAAGCTATTATTCGAGTGATTTGCAAGCAGCGTGTCCCATGGCGTTATCAGCCCTACAGAGCGGATGATTGAAGGCACGGTTTGCTGCTTTGAAGAGGGTGATGGACATGAAACACAGGACTTTCCTTTTTTTTATCTATGCTTTTTTTGATCTGCACGACTATTCTGAAGTTCACAAAGAAACTTAAATGAACAAAGCGTAAATGCTGCTCCCCAGTACGACAGGGACTTCCAGCCGTCCGGCAGAGCTACGAGTGTGACAACAACGACACCGAGGGGAAACGAATGAGACATGTGTTGACCAAATATCTTGACCCATAATGTGGTAAAAACGTAGTAGAAAAATCTGTCTCTGTTTGAGTGTGTTGTGGGAAAGATAGAGGAAGATCTTGAATATCAAACAAGACTTATAGATAGTACAATAATACTCTAATAATTTGTATTTTCTGTAACTAAGCAACCAACAGCAGAGCACACAAATCTGCTTCCTTGCATGCGCATGCCCAGTGTACTTAAATGGTCATGTGATATACGTTTTCAGGTGTGTTAGTATGGAAGTAGATCATTTCTAAATGGTGCTAGAACGCTTTGTACGGACATCTTGTAATACTAGTGTGGTATGCAGCCTGAGTTTCCAGATAAGACTGGGTTCAACATGGGTTCAAGCACAGTAAGGTTTTGCTCACTTTTATGACGTAAACCCAAACGCAGCCCAACGCCACAGCCAGACCAAGAAACAACCAGCGGCTATAAAAGGGACACCTCAAAGATTTCCAGAAGATTTGACAGGTTAAGAGATTTGAGCTATACAGGGTCCCGTTGAGTGCCTTAAAAAACAACAGCAAGGTCTTAAAATCAATTTCTTGACACACTGGAAGCCAGTGAAGAGAGCCCAGCACAGCAGAGACACTGTCTCTTTTTTTTGTTCTCTTTTGGTGCCAGGAAGACTTTTGCTGCAGCATTTAGGTGCAGATGGGACAGCAAGGACCAGATAATAGCCAATAACGGGAGAAATAAGAGCTAACTTACTAAGAGTTAATTTGCTTATCAGCAAGCTGGGATTGTGTCAAAGTTTACCCCAGATTTTTTTGCAAATTGCTTGACAAGGTTTGTAATGGTGGTAATGATGGAGTCGGGGAGGCCAAATATGACAAACTCAGACTTGCTCTCGTTAAACCTGAGAAACAGTCTTTGATGTTTCAGTTCCTTCAGTCAATATTGGAGGTAAATAAACCTCATGCAGCCCGCAAAGTCTATTTTTGTTTGTATATTTCCTATATGCAGCTTGCATATTAATAATATGTATTTTATTTCTCTGTAATAAAACAGATTTAGAGCCATGCACACAGAGCCTCCTCTATTTTTCTAAGTCCCTGCCTTTAAAGTCTGTTTTTCTAAAGTTCTACGTTGAACTTGTGTGCTACCTCTTCTTCCTCCTCATCATCATGATTGAACGTGACATAAACGAGACAAAATAACTCTTTGGGCCCTGCGTTTAGTGCTGAGAGCAAGCGGCAGAATCCTCTTTACAGATGACCACTCGCGCTCTCTGAACGTTCCTCATCGGGCTTTAGCAGTCTTCCTGCAGAGACAGACTTAGGGGGAAAGCTGCTGTGTTTATTTTGAGAAAACCCCACCACATGTTAGCTGCTGCCTGAGAGAAACTTAATACCAGCTGTAGCAGGTCTGAAAACACATACACAACACAGTGTGGTGTGAAATCCCCACTGATCAGGCTTAGTGGAAAAGTCTACCCTAAAACACCAACCAAGCACTCAGTGGACATGTCCTTTGACATCTTTTTTTTTAGCCATTATGCTGTGTAGTGTGTTACTTCTGTGGATATCTGGATAGATACAGAATACATTATGTCACATTGACCTATTTGCAGCGAATGCTATAAAATTATAAACTACGTCAGCAGTAAATGTCAGTAAGAGCAGGCGACAGAGCGTTCGTGTTGAAATCAGTTAACAAGTTATTCCTAGCTATTAATATCTGCACACCAAGTTTGTATGTTTCATATACGTTTGTTTAATCCGTCATTCAATAAAAAATGTTACACAAAGAAACCTTGCACACTGAGTCGGATGTATTTTATTATTCTATTCATTGCGAAAATTCGCATTACAAAACAAAACTGAATTAATTAAGTGGGTGGAATGGATAGGGCTGGTCCAAAACAAGGCTAAAGAATGAATAACATTAGCAAGAAGCTATCGTTTAGCTGCCTAGAGCACAATCACTACTGTCTAATCTTTCGTACATTCTTTGTTTTGCAACCATCCTCGATTCCAAGCTGTTCTGCAATCACCTGACGCAATCTATCTCTAAATCCTGCATCTCTGTATTCTTTTATTTCTTTATCGTAAAGTGCTTTGTGCTGGGAGACTGAGTGAATGCAAAGAGCGTTTATTGCCAAGAAGTGAAAGTCAATTGTTTGTTCCATTGCTACATCAGCGCCCAGCAGTAAACCTACCTTCCGCCATTTTGGACTGAAAGCGACTACCGGACGTCAGTAAAACGTCCGCCTGAAAATTATATCTTTTCTATTGTCATATTCTAGCGAAATGGCCTGTGTTGAACTATAAAATATTATAAATATAATAAGCGTTTTCAGTCCAAAATGGCGGCTGTTGTAAAAAAAACACCGATGTTTTGTCTCTTTGCTTCTATACTCTTTGATGAATGTTTATCATGCCATTTTGGATGACGACTTTGCACGGACGGTGGCTCTGAGTAGTCAAACAACCCTCTTGCCTTTTTACGCATGCAAAAAAACCTCAAAAGTTGAACCAGTTCCGAAAACTTTAATGAAAGACGGAAGTTCCGGAGTCTAAACGTGATTGACACAACGTGAGGTCGTATTTATCTTTAAACGTTCTACAATTTTGGACCAAAAAATACAGACTTGGTGTGCAAAGGCCTTTATAGCCTCTAAAAAAAAAATGGACTCAACAGTGAACTGTGAGGAAAAATAAATAAATCATGGGAGTGTATCTTTAAGCTACTAAGCTGTTTTGGAGGAGGTGGCTGAGAGGTAAAAGGAGCCTTCCAGGTTGTAGCTTCACAGTGTCTAGTGCCGGAGATTTCACCACTTAACCGATCATGAATTTGTAATGGACAGTATACTGGCAAGTGTCCACATATAGCACTGTGCCACTGCCAAATTAAAAGCATACTTGTATACATTTTGTGAGTGCAGTAATTGAGTGATTGTATTTATAGAATAGCATGTTAGAAACATTGTATTAAATGATTGGCGAGAGCGAAATCTCCACGGGAAAGGCATTTTGTACACATATTAGTTATTGCTGAAGTGAGATGCTGAAAGGAATTTGCATAAAAGCATGAATTGTCCAGTGAATCCATCATTTACAAGAAAACACATTCACTTTGTTGTTGCAGGTGGAGTTTTAAGTCAACTACTATTTAACATGCTCAGGCACAAACCCCAGAGCTTCTACAAAGCTCAGGCACAGATGTTTACAAGCTTTCACAGCAGTTTTGTGTTCCTACACAGTATTCCTATTCAGTTTGTGAATTAAGTATGTGGGCCTAAAAAGCAGCAGCTCATCAGTTGGCAACAAGCCCTCAGAGACAGAGCCGAGCACTGCAGCCATTTCGGAATAGTGTGGCCGAAATCTGTACTGCGGGTCATCCGAGACCTTTGAGTCAAGAAAGACATTCTGTCATACATATTCAATCATAGCTTAGCAGGCACCCCGGGCCGACTGTTGCTTTGGATTTCTCCACATCTTTAAGCGGTGGGGATCAGCCTGCAGTAAGACCAATACTCCATGTATAAAGAGTTTGGAAGGTGGCATCTTTTATTTAGCATTTCCAAAACTAATAGCACAAGAGAAAATGTGCACTATGGTAACCCTAGCTGCAAATCTCCTGCCTTCTCTCTTGTAACATTTGTTTGAAAATACTACGGGCTGTATCAGAATCAGAATTTTTTGATTTGACTCAGACTTGGCTGTTCAAAACGAAGATTTGACAATTTGTTCTTTTTTTTTTTTCTTCATAAAGACTATCTGGCAATCAGAAAATCCACTGGCCTGAGTTTCAGTGATGATATCTTCCACATTAACATGGTCAAATACAGTCAAATGCGGTCTGCAAGAGTTTCATAATGAACCGAAAATGTTTTCACACTTCTCAACCGGTGGGGTCTGTACAGTCTGCCCGGGGAATTCAACCTGGCGGGTCAGGGCGAGGGCGCCACGGTGTGCCACGGCGTACCACGGACTGCCACATTGTGCCATGGTGCATAAAATAAAAACCATAATAACTAGAGCATTCATTCTTTTTGCAGCAGAAAGCTACGGCTTCTGTCTTTCGCATCATCACGATACGTCACATGCGGAACATTAAGGAAACTATCAAAACGCCTTTGCACTACGCCTTTGCACTACATCTGCTCACAAATATGAACATGTCTCAAAAGCTAAAAAATTTGCAAATGTGCACTGACTGACCTTTTAGCTTCGGTTGTACAGATTTTAGGTATATGAAGCATTTGAAGATACCCCAAGAAATGACATCACAATAAGCAAATTTAGGTTAAAGCTAGTTTATTATTTTCTGTCTTCTACATGTGTCATCAGCTGGTGAGGATGCTGACTATGTATACAGCTTTAGCCTCAGTCTTTTAGCACAATGTCATGTATGTGGTCATTAAGTGCATATTTAAAACCCTTTTACAAGATTCTTGTATTTGAAACAAGTCAGCTAGAAACACAAAAAAGCAAAAAGGTAGCTTAATCAGCTAGCTAGCAACAGCTGATAATATCAGCCATTGAGAGTCATTCTGAACAGTAAAATCAATGGCTGCCAGATGGAAATAAGAAGCCTGCTTTGGTCTGCCTCTGTCTGAAATAAAGGACCCATTTTTTCGAAAAACACGAGGAATTCCGAGGGGTAACTCTGCCTACATTATCACTGTAGACTGCATAAGAACGAAAAGGTTGACCAGCCTGTTCTCATTCCCAGGGCATCAAACGCTTTGTCACGGCTGTCGGTGTTCGATATTGCCGCACAAGGCCCGCCTTAGTGCCGGTATGCAACAAACCGGGCTTTCCATTAACTACAATGTAAACCCATCTGCAGCAACAGTAAACACTCAGGAAAGTGCTGTGGTGGTGATGTCCAACAACACAAGGCTTTCATCCAGGAGACCGCTGTTTGTGTCCCGTGCGTTACATTTCACTTTACAATTGGCTGTTTGTTCGTGTCCCGTGTTTACAATGTCAGGTCATATTTTCATTGTACAAACGTAATTTTTAAGCCAAACCATGTTGTTTTTTCTTAAACCTATACTATAGTGTGTTGTTTTTTGCCTAATCTTAAACAAGCGTTTTGGTTTAATTCAAAACATTAAGCACGTGTTTGCTGCGAACCGAGAAATGACGCCGAGAGGTTTGACAAAGCGTCAGTATGTGACGAGTTGGTATGAGAACCTGTTGGGTTGATAGGAGCAGCAACAGTAACTAAGGAGGGCGGGGCTTAGCCAACATTTTGAACCATTAGGTGTAATATATATTTTACAGTCCATCAACAGCCGCATGACGGTAATATTTTGGATTTATTAATGTGGGCGAACAGTCCGGGCAGAGCCACAGACAGACACTAATGCACATGCACGTTAGTAGGAAGCAATAGCAATATTTTTGGCACGAGAAGCTTTTAATGGAATGAATGGGCTGCCAACTTACTAGATCCACGGAAGACAGGCTCACCTCAAGAAAGTAACTCATAGCTCCGTGCTAGTCGCTATTCTGAAATCTGTATCTGCATCTTAATAAATAAAGGCCCTCCCTCCAAAATAAAATATCTTTATAGTTTGGTATTGAACTATATAACATCACAATACAAAAACACTTGTATTTGTCTGTCTCAGGAACAAATCCAGTCACAAATCCTACTGTAGGTGGTGAGTCACATGGTTTCTCCGGCCCTCATCTGCTGACACAGAAATAGGGAAATTCATAGCCCCACTGAATGTAAATGAAGATGTCATGAATCAGCTGTCCAATCTTTCCTAAGTGGCCATAGTGGGCACGGCACCGTTCAAAACGTGAAAAAAAATGAGATGAATTCATCCTGCTCCATGTCGGGCGGTTCTTATCCTTGGCGTCATCCATTCAAATTTCACTCACTCACATTTCATCTGGTTTTATTTCTTACATAAGGCATAACTCATCGCTTTTAGATTAGCTTCTAGTTGGCAAAATGAGCCATAAATATCTTTTATGCTGTATTGGTGTAGAGTGCTTCCCCTTTTCCGACTGCCTGAATAATTCTTTCCCTGCTGTATGTTTTATTGTACAGCGGAGATGTGCCACCATTGGCTGTCTTCAGCTCTGTGTACTGCTGTTTGTCTCACAGATTTAGTACAAAAGCACTTTCTTGTAGAAGGTATAGTATTTTATAACTTTTTCTCAAAAAATGAGATAGAATTAAAGTAATTAAAATAAACCTCTTTGATATAAAAAAATAAAAGAATTAGGGCTGTCAAAGTCAACGCGATAATAATGTGTTAACGCAAATTTGTTTAATGCTCCTAATTTCTTTCAACGTATTAACTTGTGATTTGTAGGTTGTAGCGGGCTCAGTTTTGAAGCTAGCATGAAGATACTGGTGTCATAAAACAAGAAAAACCTAAGGAATCCATTGGTACCAACCACGTCATACTAGCTTGTCGCGAAGGAGGCTAAATAACGCTTCAAAGTTACGTAAAATCTTGGCGAGGAAAAACTAGCATGGCTATTTTCAAAGGGGTCCCTTGACCTCTAACCTCAAGATATGTGAATGAAAATGGGTTCTATGGGTACCCACGAGTCTCCCCTTTACAGACATGCCCACTTTATGATAATCACATGCAGTTTGGGGCAAGTCATAGTCAAGTCAGCACACTGACACACTGACAGCTGTTGTTGACTGTTGGGTTGCAGTTTGCCATGTTAGGATTTGAGTTTATGTCTTATGCTAAATGCAGTACCTGCGAGGGTTTTCGGACAATATTTGTCATTGTTTTGTGTTAATAATTGATTTCCAATCATAAACATATACATACATTTGCATAAAGCAGCATATTTGCCCACTCCCATGTTGATAAGAGTATTAAATACTTGACAAATCTCCCTTTAAGGGTACATATTTAACTGATAAAATGTGCGTTTAATTTGCGATTAATCACGATTAATCATGGGCAATCATGCGATTAAAGCTTCAGTAGGTAGTATATTTTTGGCATCATTATGCAAAAATTCCATAATAACCTTTCAGCATATTGTAATTCAAGTGTTCTGAGAGATAACTAGACTTCTGCACCTCCTCATGGCTCTGTTTTCAGGCTTTAGAAATTCTAGCCCATGACGGGAGACTTTGACCAATCACAGGTCATTTCATTGAGAGAGCGTTCCTATTGGCTGTGCTCCGGTCATGTGACCAGAACTTGGCGTTCCTTCAACAGATTCCACAATGGCTGCCGCCTCACAAACTTTCTCATTTTACAGCTAATCAGTGCACTACAAGATGATTCTGAAAACATTTGAGGTGAGAAATAGGCATTACAGTAACAGAATATTGATTCATATTTGATCAGCGCTGCCTAGTTTGACTGTTTGGTCGGAGTCCGCGAGTGATTGACAGCCGGCTCTCATAGACGGCAGCTGGACAGCAGACCTCAGATCAGCTCTGACTGCTGGATTGACAGCCCTAAAATAATCTCTTTGATATGAAAAAAAAAAGATTCAAATGTATAGAATAAAATGTATTTTTTTCTAAGCCGTACAACATTTGTTCCACAGTTCACAGTGGCCAGGAGCCCTTCATGTCCACCACCACTCCACTAAATCCTCAGCCCCCTAATCTCCCATAAACACTCCCTGACTGTGGAGCTTCCTTGGCATTGCCAGCATGTGTGTGCCAGCCCTATATACCCATTAGCACCGCTAAGCCTCTCACCCCCCCCACTCCTCACAGTAAAGGTGAGTTTTGTGCGATGATTACCTCACGTTGCACTATGGGTGGCGTTAAATCCTCAACTCTGGCAAAGAAATCTTCAAAACAGAAAGTACTTATACATCCCTATCCGCCACAGTCAAGTTGCTTGTCATCACCTAGCAAAGAGGTTTGCATACTGCATAGAAATTGAATTTGCTCCATATCCCTGTAGTTTCATCACTCCCCTCCTCCCCTTTCATAACCTCCCTTCACTTTTGCTCATCTTCCCTCTGCTTTATTTGCATGTTTATACTTCCCCCTCGGTAACCTCCTTTTCTTCTGCCACCCAACACACACACACACACACACACACACACACACACACGCTCTGATTGTTTTCCCCTCTCTCACACAGCATGCATTCCAGATTATGCCAATCCCTTCATAAATAGGAAAACTACAGTAAACAAAAAATCAGAGGAGGATGCTGCCAGTGCAAGCAGACAACATTTCTCTCTATTTCTTTCCCCCCCTCGCTGCCTGTGCCTCTCATTCTCCCAGCACACTGCAGCTCCTCCTTCCACCTCTCTCTCATCGGCCGCCCCTCCCCTCTTCCCTTCTCCAGCTCTCTGCTAGGTGCAGCATGTATGTGAGCGCGTGTGAGCCAGCAGAGCCGCCTGTGTGTTTACATGTCAGCCTATCAGTGCTGCCGGATTTAGAGCATCTGGAGAGGACGGAGGCATCTCTCAAATGCCCCTCAGACAAGGGATTCTCGCCGCCGCACATATCCCTCATTCCCGTTTGAATCCAGCCCGTCTTGTGTCCTGCGTCCCCGTCTCCATGCTTTCGGAGGCATTTTGAATTTCCTTGGCAACATGGAGCTGCCTGAATTAGAATTCTCTGCATGACAGTCCTGGTAAGTGCTCTGTCTCTATGGTGGGCTTTGAGCGCTGAGGCATTGGATCAGATTTATTATGGTGCAGTGGTGGGGCCATGGGGTTTCGCCAGGGAGCAAATTAATGTCAGGAATATAAAATTGTGTATCGTAGGCAAATGGAAGGGGATGCGAAGAGGGAGTATTATGCTGCTGAGGAGGGCTCCAGATCTTATTTGTGCTTTGTCATCCAGATGGCTTTCATTTTGCTGTGTGCGCTATGCAATCTGGGTTTGTACTGTGTATGGATCACACATATATTTGTATGTCTGAATGTACAGTATTTAGGTTAGATGTTTTTTTCTAGGTACAGGTGCACACTATAAATATTATATAGTGTGTGTGTGTGTGTGTTTGTGTGTGTGTGTGCAGGGATGCTTGCAAACACACCTATGTCCTATATCACAGCTGAAGGTGTGAGGATGAGCAGGAGTCTGTTTTGTGTTTCCTCCAGAGTGCCAGGGTGGTTGTCGTTGCTTCCTAATCTGCCCTCATTAACATTCATGTTCCCTTCAAATGCCAGTAAACTCACACTTATTCATTCTCAGCAGCCTTTTTGCTGTTGGCTGTCTCCCTTGTGGGAAATGATGAGTGGATCCTATGCAGGTGTTTGATTTGCCACAGGTTAGATGGATGGGTGGCAGTGGTGGTGGTGGTGGTGGGGATGGGGATGGGGAGGTTGGGGCGTGGAGAATGAAGCCCCAAATGATTATTTATGCAGGCTAAATAAACGATCTCTCATAGTTTAATTTCTACTGCTTGTTATATTTGCATTTTTATAATCATGGCTGCAACGCTCCACTAGGCAGACAGCGATGAGTGGAGTCTTCCTCTCTGGGTTTTTTAACAGAGCAGTAACAACCTCTGCGAGCCACAGACCCCTGACAGTCACTGAGTGAAGGGTCTGCTCTTCACGTCAAGGCTTTATGAGCTAGACAAAGCTCTTAATTGGGGCGCTGTAATCAGGTTATGACAGCTGATTGGGATCTCTTTTTTTTTTTTATTTGGTAGTTATTAATGCGTGTCACTGTGTGCGCACGTCTGCCGCTCCAAAGCACTCAACGCAATTTTCGACAGACTGAAATGAGCGAGGCTGATGATGTTGATGACTAGAATTTTTGATTACATCTGGTGAACAAATGCGTGATTAAAACTAACTCGCTGTTACTGGGCAAACTGTTTTTCAACAACCTACGTACTGTCGGTATCAGCTTGTTTCATATTACAGCTACATATCAAAGACTGGAGAAAATACAATTCACATTGTATCACGCCGAATATATAAGATGCAAATGTATGTCGTATCAAACATGTTTGCATTACCACAATGTTTAACCTGCATCAGATGATTTTCTGCAGTTACAGCAGCAGTTGGGGATCCAAACAAACAAACACAACACTGACTATGTTTACATGCATACTAATATTACACTGTTATTCTGAATATGATAATATTGATAATTTAATACGGGTCATGAAACTGCATATTCTGAATTAGGCCTTATTCGGAATGGAGCGTTTTCCGATTAAGACATGTGGGATATGCCGATATTATTCTGGTTTTAGGAGCATTCTTTGGACATGTATACAGCACATTCGAAATATGCGTTTTTTACGGCAATTTGCGACACACGGCCTCTTGCCTCTTTGCGGCCGGCTTTGTACGTTGTACACAAACCAACTAGCCAACAGTTTGCAGAGATGCATGCCCAAAAAAAGCCACATTTCTGGTCGGACATTTTTAACTTTATGAAAGATTTGGTTATCAACAGGTTTTTGGAGATGTGCAAATATCGCAACACCGACCTTTTCAAGAAGATGGTTGAAGGAATGGCTGTAAAATAAATGACATTACAGAAAAATAATATTGATTCATATTTGATCAGTGCTGCCTAGTTTGACCGTTTGGTCAGAGTTTGCGAGTGATTGACAGCTGCTCAGACACGGCAGATCCCAGCTCAGCTCTGATTGGTTGTTTTCCTCCGGTCTGTGAAATCTTGCAGATGCCATTAGGAGCACCGGAGGACACTGGAGGACACCGGAGGACACAGAGGAACATGATTTTTTTCCCCGATTACCTGTCTCATGTACTACTGTCTGGATATAGTGACCGTTTTATAAAAAAAACACTTTTCTTAATCATATTTGTTCCAACCTGCCTACTCCAGCTTTATTCAGAGTATGGTAATATTAGTGGAATATTCATCTTCATCAGCCATGTAAACAGCTTAGTAGGAATATTGTCTTTTTAGGAATAAGGGCAAAAAACGAAATATTTTGTGCATGTAAACGTAGATACTGACATATTATCACTGCATAAAGTTACCTATTTCATATTTTGATTCCCCTGATAAATATGAATCCAATATTAACTGTTTTTTAGCTCTGTTTTGTTCTTCACCACCTCCTGAATACCTGTCCCTTTAGCTGCTAATTTATGTCCACCAGCTGGACAACAACTCTGTCTACCTGCCATGTGGAGCTGGGCAGTGTATAGTGGCTTTATCAGAGCTTTTTTACTGAAAACAGCTGCCTGCTGTGGCTGTGTGTTCAATTATATGCAATTTAAACTATACAATTGCATGTGTTTTGCACAAAAACCCACAGTACATGACAACTGCATATATGAGTAGCCTGATCAAATGCCTATTGTTAAGGTACCTGTATGAGGCACATGACCTCCACAGTCCTCTTAGGCTGCCAAGTGGCTAACAGAATAATATAAAGTTGAGTGTGTGCATGCTACAGTCTATTGTAATATATATAATTATCTACAAACATTGAAGCAAAGGGAGATTGTGGAATCTATAGGATCCAGAGAGGTTCTTACCTATATGCTCCTCATAGTGTACATTTGAAAAATAATAAGCCCACTGGAGTATGAACTCACTTCACTCCCCACATCTTGGAGGAAAAAAAGCTCAAAGGGTTCTTTTAGTGAGCTGATATATCACGATTCTATATTCAAATGTAGCAACTGACAAAATATGTATAATAATCTTACCAGTACTAGTAATAAAATAATTAATACTAGTACAGATTGAGACAATGCAGACACACAAATGGAGCAAATTTCATACTCCAGTCTATTCCATTCCAAACAAAACAAAACACAACCAAAGCAGTGCTGCTGTCCATTTTTTTTTCACACTGCTTTGTTTCACGCTGTCATGTGCTTAATATTCTGTGACATAGCGGTCTACATAACGCTGAACAATAGCCAATTTTCTCACAGTTGGATCAAATGGGGATCGTCAAAGCCAAGGTAATGTGTTTACAGAAGGATTTAAGTTTTCTTCACAGTTCAAATGGAATAATAGTCAAGCTGACAAATCGCATGTTGGAGGAAGTTACAATCAGCAGCATTGGTGGGGAAACTCAAGGGAGGCATAAATAAGTATATTCAAATGAAAGCAGATTGTGTTGTTCAAGAGTTCACTGTATATACAGGCTCTCAGTGAGTAACAATGATACAGAATGAATAATGTCCATCTGATGCCTCTGTCGGGTCTCTTATGGTTTATTTGTTCTCATGTTTGGCTCTAATTATAGCCCATTTTATTTACAGCTAAAATTAGGGCACTCCTGCACATAACAGTTCATTCGCGATGCCCCAGAAAGGAGCAACGTATAAAGTGGCCAGAAAACATGGAGGGTGTTACTATTAAAGCATTCTCTGAAACAAGATCCATCTGGAATCCAGATGCTGCCACATAATGGGTAACATCAGCCACCATGAAAAAGGAAACGGTGAGGGTGAAGACTGCCAGACCACGTGTTTACACAGTCTCTGCTGGACGCCGAGGTGACAGACGGAGGCAGATCCGTCACAGGATACTCAAATTTGCGTTCTACAAATGTATTCAGAAGGTCACAGTCCTGCCGCTCTGCAGCAAGCAGCCTTCCTCATTTAAATTTAATAATAACAGCTTTATGCTAAATAGGAGGCAGTCAGGGGCTGGTAGGATGGAGGGCCGAGGTTGTCTCGTGTTCATGCTCCTGGCCGGTGTCAAGCTCTAGCATAGCAGAGCCTACAATAATCAATCCAGTCTCACGGGAAGGCGTATAAATACCACGACACTACACCGACATTCAGCGTGTCATGAGCACGCATTTTTTGCCTTTTCGCATGTCATTTGTACGCCACTTTCGCGTGTCATTCTTGTACGCCACGCAAACGCGCGCACTTAGGTTTAGGCAAGAGAAACACTTAGTTACGTTCTTCGTTAGGGTAAGTAAAAAATGTCATGGATGGGCTTAAAATAAGTAAGTGAGCTAAGTAAAACACGCACGGAAACAACGCAAGACAACTACAGAAAACACGTCACAATTGTCAATAAAAAACACGACAATCGTCACGTGACAAACGTCTCTAACGTAACCAACAAACCAAAACACCGGTCAACAACGATCTTGAACACCGGTCTTCTGGTTAAAAGTCCAGTGTTTGTTGGACCCATCCACCTCACCACCCGCCCACCATTAGTGGTCTTTCTCGCTTTTCATGCTACGTCACTAACTCTTACCGTAGCATTTATACGCGGATGTGTTTACATTGCAGTCAGTACAGGATACATGGCATACAAATGTACTTGCTAGGCTAAATGCCTTGTGCATTATTGTGGCATTTATACGTGCGGGCTGAGGTTGCCCCATGTTCATGCTCCTGGCTGGAGTCAAGCTCTAGTATAGCAGAGCCCACGATAATCAATCCAGTCTCACAGGAAGGCGTATAAATGCCACGACATTACACGGAAATTGCACCTCATGAGTATGCATTTTTGCCTTTTCGCGTGTCATATTTACGCCGATTTCACGTGTCCTTTGTACGCCACGCAAACGTCCGCAGTTAGGTCTAGGCAAGAAAACCACTAAATTAGGTTCAGGCAAGAAAACAGTTAGTTAGGGTAAGGGAAAACATCATGGTTGGGCTTAAAATAAGTAACTAAACTAAGTAAAACACGTACGGCAACAATGTTACTGAACTACAGAAAACATGTCACAAATGTCACGTGACAATCGTCACTAATAACACTAGTCTCACTAGTAACCTAAAAAAGAAAACACAGATTAACAATGGTCTCGAACACGGGTCTCCTGGTTAAAAGTCCAGTGTTTGTTGGACCCATCCACCTCACCACCCGCCCACCATAAGTGTTTTTTCATGCTTTTTATATTGTCACTACCTCGTACCGTAGCATTTATACGCGGATGTGCTTACATTGCAGTCAGTACAGGTTACATGGCGAACAAATGACCCGCGGAAAACAAGAAAGGTGTACTTATTGCACTCTGAAAGCCTTTATCCTGGCATTTATACACCTTTTTGTCCGAACGAGCTGCAATAATAATACATTTGAACTGATCACAGTGGACATCTTGCAAAGACTCTCTTCCTATTCATCTGTCTGTCTGTTCATCTCATCCTTTTGTTTGACGGATATCTATAATATAACTGACACCAGTGGTCTGGTTCCTTTCACTTGAAAGAAAGGACAAGATGAATTATTGCTCTGACTTTCTGTATTCACAAAACTGTGAGGACTGAGGCCCGTAATTAAACCTCTAGAATCTTAATGCCATTTTTTTTTTGGCTTTATCAACACCAAGGCTGATGAATTCCTACAAAGACACCAAGGCAAAGAACTTGAAGAAAGCAATTAGAGCACACTACTCAAATGAATGGTCTAAGTTTTTCCTTGTATCTGTAAAAAAAAAACAGAACTTCATATTTGTACTGTAGCCGGTGATTATTGGATGAGTGATTTAGTGTGAAAATCTCTCAAAATCTCTTATTGTGCTTTCTATGAAGGGCTGTAAGAGGCTTGTCTGAGGTAAAATTGCCTTTAGCATGGCATTTAGCCCCTTCTTTTCAATTCCAGTCCAAAAACATCCTCTATTCCCCGATGGTGAGTAGGGGATAAAGGTTTGTGTAATTTCCAGCTGATCCTACTTGACTTTCAAGAGGAATGGGTGTTAATGAAGAAAGGAGCCTCTTTTGTACTATTGCTGTTAGACTTTGTCAATGAACCAAGAAACAGATCGGCATGGTAAGACTGTATAACAGGTTAAATATACTGCGAGGTTCATTCCAAGCCCTGTTTTTACAATATCTTAATGAGGATCAGGATCATTTAGCTGTTTTTTTAACATCCCTTATCATGGATCTGACTGATCTTGTTGATGAGTCCAACAGGATATAACTATCTCAGCGTCTTTAATTAGATCATGATAATAAATAATGTAACGCAATATAAAATAAAAACGTCTTCGGATGGCAAATTAAAACTCCATTAAGCAACGTTTTCCGTATCAAAACTAAATTAAATGAATGATGTAAAAGGGTTGTTAGTACTGCTGATCTCGGAGAATGAATAGCCCATGCAGTATGCAGCTCCGAGCAGCTTTCAGCCTCTCCCAGTTAATTGTTTTGGTTCACCATGTAGTCCGACTGGTAGAGTCCCTCCGGCTCTCACTGACCCCCCCATATAAAAAACGTGGGCAGCTGCTCCCAGCTCAAAAGCTTCTCGCTACAAAAGCTCCCACACACTGATTGTACATTACCTGCCCGGTGAGAAATAGTAGAGTAGGAGCCGGTATGTTTTGGAGAGTCGAGTGCCTGGTAAAGACGGTCGAACATCTAGGAAGCCAAAGAGACTTTATCTTTCAGGAGTGGTAAGACCAAACAAGGGCTAAAATGAAAGTGATTACTGGACCATTTCTCATATGGCCGAACAAACCGCCCTGGAGAATTTAAGTCCAACACATTAGTCACAAGAACACCACAGTACTTAAAGGCCGTGGCTTTGTTTTGAAGTCTACTTTCTGGATCGCTATAGCTCAAAATGACTAAATACAGCTTTGATTTAAAAACAAAACTATAATCTGCCAAAGTGTTTTCATTTATTGATACAAGGACACTTGGAAAATACAATCTCAAAACGCTCATTTAGAATTTGTAATGTTTTGTTTACAGTCTGACTTGTTCTTACAAGGGCTGTCAAGGTTAATGCGATAATAAGGCATTAACACAAATTTGTTTAACGCTAATAATTTCTTTAGTGCATTATTGCAACTTGCAATTTGTAGGTTGTAGCAGGCTCAGTTTCAAAGCTAGAGTAACTACAAGATACTGGTATCATATGAAACTAAAAAACTTAAGGAATCCATTGGTACCAACCATGTCATACTAGCTTGTCACAAAGGAGGTTAAATAACGCTCCAGTCCCTTGACCTCTGACCTCAAGATATGTGAATGAAAATGGGTTCTATGGGTACCCACGAGTCTCCCCTTTAAAGACATACCCACTTTATGATAATCACATGCAGTTATATATATACAGTATATATATATATAAGTCATAGTCAAATCAGCACACTGACACACTGGCAGCTGTTGTTGCCTGTTGGGCTTGAGTTTGCCATGTTATAATTTGGGCAGATTTGTATGCTAAATGCAGTATCTGTGAGGGTTTCTGGACAATATTAGTCATTGTTTTGTGTTGTTAATTGATTTCCAGTAATAAATATATACATACATTTGCATAAAGAAAACATATTTACCTACTCCCATGTTGATAAGAGTATTAATTACTTGACAAATCTCCCTTTAAAGGGACTATTTGTAACTTTCAGAAATGCTTCTTAACAGCGACACCTGTGGCCGTGAAATCAACGAAAGTCAGCGTCGGGCTCGCGCTTGCTCGCTCTAAATATACCTGAACGAGCATCGCTCAAAACAGTGAGGCGACACACGTCAGCTAAAAGCACAATATCACTCTATATTTCAGCTGCTTGGCAGTAATGTTAGCTGACCAGACGAAGGTCTCTCCATGAACATGATTTAGATCTGATCCTAGTGTTGGCTTTTCCTGCCTAAGTGCAGGCTGAAGCAGC
>CAKAKR010060977.1:6028-25314 GCA_916700685.1 Adelosebastes latens | reverse complement strand
TCTCTCTCTCTCTCTCTCTCTCCGTCTCTCTCTCTCTCTCTCTCTGTGTGTGTGTGTCTTCATTGATTGTGTGAGTGTAATGGATGTGGGAATGTGTGTATCTATTTCTCTGCAGTGAGCGTCCACTTTCATGTTATTGAATGACGAGCGTCTCCTTCACTGTTTATGTATATATATATATATATATATATATATATAAGGTCCGTCATATGTTGCAGGTGATAAAAGGGGTTTTCTGTCGGAGCTCCCTGAAGAGGTGAAAATTAAAGGCAGACTGATAAACTAGCTGAACATCCATCGAACCGCAGCACAGTTACAGGCGTGTGTTTGTTAAAGCTATAACTCCAGGCTTTACTGCTACTTAACGGTTTACAGGAAGGTCGTAGAGTTTAGAGGTCTTAACCAAAATGGACTCAAACTCAACATGCATAAATAAATGTTCAAAAAAGAAGGTCCTGAATCTGAAAGGGACCTGAGAACAGACAGCTGGTTACACTATCAGCGTTATCAGTGGTTATCAGCCTCATAGATGTGGGTCAGTAGGGGCCTCCTACACCCACGAGTCAGTTTTAATTATCTCCGATGTTTACTTCCCTTAACTGACAGCACAGTTTGACCATATATATACATATATATATATATATATATGTATATTTATGTATATATATTCACGTATTTTTGTATTACTTTTATATAGAGCCAGTACAACGTAGAAAATGTGCAGTATCCAGAAGTGCAATATCTTAATGTTTTTTTTATAGGTCACAGCACATATTTTTCTATTTATTATATATATTTTACTCTTTTTTTTAAATTTCTGTTTATGTGTATATGTACGACGGAGTATTAGGGCCACATTGAGGGGAAAAAATCGGAGATTTCGAGAAAAACGTTGTAATTTAATGAGAATAAGGTCATGCTATTTCAAGAAAAAAAAGTCGTAATATTACTAGAATAAAGTCGTAACTTTACGAGAAAAAATCATAATATTACGAGAATAAAGTCATAACTTTACGTGAAAAAAATCATAATATTACGAGAATAAAGTTATAACTTTACGAGAAAAAAGTCGTAATATTACGAGAATAAAGTTATTCAGTTGGAATTGTGGATATTTACCACTTCACCTCCATAAAGGAAACGAGAATGAGCTTCAGAGTCAGCTAATGTGAGTCAGACACACCTGTCTACCTGTCTGTCTACCTGTCTACCTGTCTGTCTCTCTTTACTGGTATATTTATGTCTTTTTAAACATCCCACCGTGGATGTTGTGTATTTAACTGCTGGCTGTTTCCTCAGTTCTACCTTTGTATTGCTTGTTGACTCACCTGTTGACTGTGTGATTTGTGAATAATTGCAGTTCAGAAGGTCTGGTGGTTGAATATTTTGCCCTTCTTGTTGTGTATTAAAGCTGAGTTTTGATAAATAATAGGTGGCCTATAATGTAATAATACTCTGCTGGTTGATGTTTTGTATGACAACCATACAGATAAGAGTGTGTAAGTCATGTATTTGATGCATGCACTGATACTTCATCTTTGTTTGGTACAGATCCCTGCAAAAATCATCATTTAAATGTGTTTTTCAATGGAAATGAGAATAACGACGTAAAAATGATCATACCCTCTGATATCACAAATCATATCGCAATTGCAATGTTAGTCAAAATAATCGCAATTAGATATTTTTTCAAAATCGTGCAGCCCTAATGTGCACATAAATCTGTTGTCTGAATATCTGCAATAAAACACTCTAAAGTTGATGTTCTCTTATTAGCTTATTTAAAAGATTTTCTGGAGCTTTCAACCATATCTCACAGCCTCCAGTAGGGATGCACCAAGCTGATATCAGGGTCTGAGAAGTGAAGCCAATGCTGAAGTGCCTTAAACCTGCATTCTCTCTAATAGCCAGCAGGGGGCGACTCCTCTGGTTGCAAAAAGAAGTCTGATTGTATAGAAGTCTATGAGAAAATGAGCCTACTTCTCACTTGATTTATTACCTCAGTAAACATTGTAAACATGAGTTTATGGTCTCAATCGCTAGTTTCAAGTCTTCTTCAATACAGCATGATGTTCATTTAGTAAATTATGGTCCCATTTAGAGTCAAATAGACCATAAAGCAGGGGATGCTTTAGGGCGGGGCTACCTTGTGATTGACAGGTCGCTACCACGGCGTTGTCCGGTCTGGGAGTTGCCGTGTTTTCGTCTTAGAGCTTTAACCCTTTCACAGTGTGTTTTCACTTCATGAAAGGTAATTATAACATTTTTGGTCGCCTTTAAAATGTCTTATTGAGCGTTTGGTTGTACTTAGCTCCAGCCTCTCGTGTCACTTCCGGTTTCAAAAAACCAAGATGGTGACGGCCAGAAACCAAGATGGCGCTGATGTTGCAATGGAACGAACAATTGACTTTCACTTCTTAGCGATATAAGTTCTTTGGTTTCGTCAGCGAGGGTTCCTGCTAAATCACCGCAACTTCATCATCATCGTCATCACGGCATGCAGGTTTTGGTTGCTTAGTAATGGCAGACGCGACAGGAGCGCAACCTCCCAAGCACCTTGGTTAAAAGGACAATATTAAAGGACTGAGATTGGGATTGGGGCCCAAAAAAACCCTTGATGGGGACGTTCCTCGCCTCCAGTGCTCGGCCCAGTTTCACACATGGTGTTCCCCTCAGCTGCTGCAGTGATTTCATCACATCCTGTCCTTAGGGCGAACAAGAACAAGGTGTTGGATGGTTTGTGGCAGGTGTTGACTCCTGTGTCGTTTTCATCCTTGAGTTTAAAATATTTTATCACAGACATGTTTTCCCAAGGTCAAGGATGCACATCAATGCTCAAATCTGAATTTATTGACTGAATGTGTAACGGGTAAAATGTCAGAGTGTTCCAATTCATATTTTATTTCTTCAGATCAACCGTCTGATTTGGCTTTTTCTTGAACCTCACTGCTGAAAGGAGCACTCACAGTTAAATTAAAAACCCTCTCTAAAAGGATAGGATAGTAAAGGCACTTATGTATGTTTCCCAACACACATTAATACGTATACATAAATGTAATTTAATGTGTTTCTCCAGTGCAAAGAACTGGATTTTTGAAATTTAATGTTAATGTTTCAGGTGTAGGTGCAAAATGCAAATGCTGCTAATTGAACAGCCACAAAGAGGGAAGCCGTCACTTCCCAACGTGTAGCTGCTGCAGCTGCTAATGACTGCTGAGTGGTCACAGTCGGCGAGTACCTCGGTGTGACAGCCGCTTCGCCTGTCACGGGTAATCAGCTGAGGTGCAACATAAAGAAAGAGATTGTCAAAATGTGATGCTGATATCCGAAGACATGGGAAACAAGGACAAAACAAAAGAGCAAAAATCCCCCGTCTCGCATTCTTGACTCTTGTGACATTTACTCTCAGACATTTCTTTCATAATCATTTTCTCGTACTGATTGAAAATGTGTCTACTGGAGACGTGTGTCCGTACAGACACTGGTGCTCACAAGATCATTATGTCATATGCCCTTCAGCGTTTGACCATATTGAAAATAGGGATGTCACGGTGAGGAAATCTTCCCTCCGGTGAATAAGCTGTGGGGTCTGCAGGTTTCCACCTGGCGCTGCTGCAATGTGCACACCGGCTCCCGGGGGCTACCGGGTCCCTGGTTTTCTGCTCGCCGTTTCAAACAGAAAACAACACGGCGGCCTGCTCGTAAACTTTCTGTTATGCTGTCTAAACAATCCACCGAAATCTACTTCTGAAAACATTTTAAAGTAAGAAATAGGCGATGCCACTGCTGGATCTTGATTCATTTTAGAACTAGATCGCCCTATTTTACAGCTTGGTCCAAGTTTTGTGTGCCGAATGCTTCGCACTGGACGGGCTCATTTGCTTAAAGTTATGATTTTTTTTATGCAAATACAGACCCTCTCCAACTCGCCGCAATATACCCACCATGCACTGGGCAACTGCTTCTCCTGTTTCTCATAGGAAATAAATGGAGCGTCCTCTGTCACCGGATCTGGTGCGCCGATAGAGGAGCACTCTCACCGGTGAGTGGAATCGCTGACATGCCCTCATGAAAACGTAAACAAAGGACTGTTCCTGCCTTTTCATTATAAAAGAGCAGCGGCCAATGAGGAAACTCCAACACTCGGCCGACCAATCGTGTAACCATCCAGCCAAAAAGTCTCCAAATGAGCCGCCCGGTTGAAAGCTGGGAGCAGCAGCCCATGAGTGAAAGCATTCGTCCAATCAGGTGCCTTGTGGCAGCCCATCAGGTGTCCAATGCTGGGAAGCGAGGCAATCCCTCACGTCCAAAAACGCCCCCGTGGACACGTACCATTAGCTCTGTCAACACTTTCTCCGTTGTTAGCACTGTTAGCTGCAAGCGGCCGACTCGCCATCGCCTTGTTGAGAGGCAGTAGAAATGCTTCCAATCCCGTATTTAGCACCTTTAAATCGTAAATGTGTTGTCGTCCAACCCCTCAGCTGTGATATAATCACAACATACCACTGCCTGTCGTCAGGCGTTGCTTAAAATAAACACATTTGTGTTGAAGGTTATATCAGTGGGGACATGAACACATTTTGTGCCAATGTTCTTTCTCTTTTTTATATTAGCGTGTTATTGTGCTTATGCCATGGCAACAAAAGAAAACAAGGCAGTTTGTGTTGAAATCATAATTTTTTCCATTTAGCCCACGGTGAGGTCCATTATCTTGAGGTGTCTTATTGTGTAAGTTTAGATCAGAGATTAGTATTTTCCCCCCCTAGTTGTCATGGTATAAATGACATAAGATTGATAACATGTTTTTTTCCTCCTTATGATTGATGCACCATTTTCCAGACACATAGTCAACAAAGCTCAGACAGCATCAGACGGCTCACGTTAGTCAACAGTTTGTTACCAACATGATTATTTTCATTGTTGACTAATCCGTCAATTATTTTTACAACGCAGATGGACCCGCCCTTTAAAACACAAATTAACTACGAGTCCATTAACTCTTGCTGTGTAGTTTCTGAGCTTCATCAGTTTGTACCATCCGCAGAAGTTTCACATAAAATCAATTTCTATCTGTTTCATCCTGCTCATCAGTGTGTTTTTTTTTTTCCTACAAAAACTCAAGGTTGGCATGTGATGGCTTTTTTTCTGTAGCTTTCAATATCAATATGTGCAGACCGGGAGGACCGTTCCTCTTGAACAGTATGACCCTGGGCTCAGAGAGAAACAATATTACATGGCTCTTTGTGTGCTAGTTTGTCCCTAAAAGTGCTGTTTTTAAAATAAATGTAAGTGACTGTGGGTCCCCAGAGCAGCTAATACAGCAGCTGATTATTCCTCCACTCCTGCAGAGAATCGTTAAAGTGTCCTGCCAAAGCGAGACAGAACATTAAATCCATTATGTTTCTGTTTTTTTTTAATCTCTTCTCGCTTATGTTTTTTTCCTCATAAAACCAGTTGTTTTGGCTCTTGCCAGCTGGGTTGTACTGGGCAGCTCCCAGAGCTTTATTCATATCTACAGCTGATCTGCAGGATCAATATCTGGATCAATCACTGCATATTGTAATGATTGCTATTGGCAAAGTAAATCCATTTTCAATCGTTTATTATATGATGCCATAGGGCTCTTTGTTGTGCTCTGTTTCAACACCAGATCTGTTTATAATACTTTACTGTGGAGACAAACAACAGCCTGTAGTTTGAATGTGATATCCAGTCATGCGTCACTAAGCAATACGAGCACTCGGGGTTAAAAACAGCAACATTTTACAGGTGAACAATTCCTCTGAAGAGCTGCTGCCTCTGATTTCACCAGTCATTGTTCTCTCAGTGTTTCATAGTGGAGAAAAAACAAGCGCCTTCCTACACGTCTGAGCATATTATTACAGTTTTATGAAAAGCTAAGCTTCAGGCACTATACATTAGGGGTGGGAAAAAAATCAATCAAAAATCAATTCATGTATCGCCTTTTTTTTAAGATTTTGAAATAGTTTTTTAATGCCAGAATTGATATATTTGCTTCATTTGAGTCTATGTGGAGGTAGAAGGAAGTTACCGCTTTTATTGTTGTAGTCTGAGTAACGTGACGTCATATCCGTTCCGTATCCGTCAACCAAAACAAACCTCAGAAAGTATAAAACGTTGGAGGGTCCTCGTGGATACGACCTGCACCCTCACATGTTAAATACAGCGTGGTAAACACTACAAATCCAGTAAAGGATGGAAACACTTTGGGTTTCACACATTGACAGGAAAAGCAGAGCTATACATCACGGCTAAAAGCTGCATGCTAACTCTGTCACGGACAGGAAACGTTATCGTATCGCGGTAACATGGTGGTCAAAACCGGCTGTCGCTCTCATCTCCGTGGTCAAATGGGTCGACGCTACAAATGTAGAGCACCCATATACTGACATTTATGTTGAATTGAAACGGCCCCGATGGAGCTGACCATGGATGGATAAAGAGAACGGAGCTGACGGGAGAGCTAAAGACCACCTTGGAGAAGTTAGAGGAAGTAGACACGCTTGACTACGTCCGATTTTCAAAATAAGGTGTTAACAAAGGGAACTGTATATACAAAATACATCTATGGACATAAGATTGATTGGATTATATTCACCAGAAGTATAAAACATTACATGTCCCTTATAAATTAAAAAGAAAATACCTCTAATTAGTGAGGGAAATGTCTTTATCCTTTGATTTTTGGGTCGCTGGAAATAATAAATAATTCCTGACAGTGACTGATATATTTGACTTCAGAACATCTCTGACTACATACATGCTGGAAATCAAACATTCTTACTGTATTAATTTAGATATTTTCCGAAGTAAAAGTCCTTAGAAGTGTATGATTCAACTTTTTCCCATGGTCTAGTGTTAAAAAAAAGAAAAAGAAAAATCTGAATAAATCGTAATATCTAATTGCAATACTTAAAAATCGCAAAACATATCGAATCGGGAGATAGGTGAATCTTCCAGCCCTAATACATAGAACACTTATTCCATGTCTGTCTATCCTAGAAGAGGGAAACTCATTTTTGTTGTCTGGTTGAAGGGTTTTTTGTGGAGTCTTTCTTTGCCTGAAGCAAAGGTCTGCAGATATAACATGTTGTACCAACACTTTTTGCTTGGCAAGAACATCAATATTGGATGATTCTACAAAAACTCCCTGGATAACGTTTGGTGCAGGTTTCTTGGCTACTGCGGTTAGGAAAGATTGTGCTTATGGCAAATTAACTTTGGTCAGGGTTAGGAAACTAACAAACTAACTAAGGTTAACATTAGGGAGAGATCGTGATCGTTAAAAGGCAGGACTCTGATGGGATGCAGACTCTGGTTTCCTGCTTGCATCGTGCATCCACCACCCTGAACTGTCGGCAGGATCCTCTTTAACACCGGGGTCATTGTTATGCTTTGATTACAGACGAAGTTTGACTATAACTGAGGCTTTCACATACTTTTACAGCCAGCCAGTGTTTCAGCTGACCCCTCACTGATTTATCTGCCAAAGACAAATTTTACAGCCATTTTCCTCTTGACGGGCTGTAATTTTGAACCTCGCCTGAAACCAAGAGTGTAATTAACATGTCTGGTTTATATTGAGGATCATAAAAATAATGTCAGTTGCTCTTGTGGTATATAAAGGGGGCTTTCAGATACGACGCAGTGTGTCCAGTAAGATGTAGTTAAATGAAGCAAGGTGCAAAGGGAGAGGGCAGGAGAAAGTAACCCCCTCACATTAAGCTCACAAGTTAATGTCTGAAGTTGTGATCAAGTGGCGAGAAATATATGCAAACACATTTTAAAGCACGTCGGTGCAGAGAAAGTTCAGGTACACAACTGGATCTCCATGCACACCAGGTACAACTGTTAGGTTGGAAATGTCTCCCCATCGTCTGAATACAGTTAATGAATATTTTATTTGTGAACAGCCAGAATCCACTTCTCTTCCAATGGTTTGTGGATGTTTTCTTGTTGGCTTTAAGATAATTACTTGCTGGGTATAAATATCACTTGTATTACTTAACATAGCTTGAAGCAGCTATAATCAATATCTTTAGATTAACAATGGATCAAATGACTAAATGACTAAAACGGTGTTTTTTTCGGCTGCAGCAGGCAGCTGTTTTCAGCAAAATAAAGCTGTAAATCCCCACTGTACAGAATTTGGCATCTGGCTGGTGAACATAATGAAGCATTTAGCAGCCAAAGAGACATTTTCCCCAAGAAAAACAGACAAAACGCTGCACTAATAGGAGAGTTAATATTGCACTAATGCTAATATTGCTGCGTATCTGCTGGATGTTTAAGTTGTTTGCAGATGCGTTCACCATCCCAATTTAAAAGGTAAAAATATGTCAGTGTTGTGTTTGCAGTAGAGATGGCTCGATACCGACACCAATCTGATAGCGTCTTTTTCCCTCTATTAAACATCTAAATTCAATAAATGTAATAACTTTAGTTACTCTACAGATTCAGATTATTAATATAAAATATAATCAACTAATAGATTATGATGTGTTATAATAACGCGATAATAACGCGTTAATGCAGATTTGTTTTAACGCCACCAATTTCTTTAACGCATTAACGCAATCGATATTTTTAAGCTAGAGTGAAGATCCTGGCATCATATGAAACTAGAAAACCTAAAGAATCCATCGGTACCAACCATGTCATACTAGCTTGTTGTGAAGGAGGTTAAATAACGCTCCAAACTTACGCTAAATTATGGCGAGGAAAAACTGTTATGGCCATTTTCAAAGGGGTCCCTTGACCTCTGACCTCCAGATCAGTGAATGTTAATGGGTTCTATGGGTACCCACGAGTCTCCCCTTTACAGACATGCCCACTTTATGATAATCACATGCAGTTTGGGGCAAGTCATAGTCAAGTCAGCACACTGACACACTGACAGCTGTTGTTGCCTGTTGGGCTGCAGTTTGCCATGTTATGATTGGAGCATATTGTTTTATGCTAAATGCAGTACCTGTGAGGGTTTCTGGACAATATCTGTCATTGTTTTGTGTTGTTAATTGATTTACAATAATAAATATATACATACATTTTGCATAGAGCAGCATATTTGCCCACTCCCATGTTGATAAGAGTATTAAATACTTGACAAATCTCCCTTTAAGGTACATTTTGAACAGATAAAACATGTGATTAATTTGCGATTTAACTATTTTAATTGATTGACAGCCCTAAAAAATTCAGTTAAACTCTGCTTTCCTGCCATCTGAAAGAATGTTTTGTCCAACATAAGCTGACATTTAAGCAAGAATGGAAGAAACAGCTTCAGGCTGTAAAGATGAGTACATGTTATTATAGTAAAAACTGCATTTCTGTGTTGTTCTACAGTGTATATGTGACCGTCATAGTAACATTAATGCAGTCTGGAGAAGCCGAGAGGATTTTGGTGAGAAATCATGGTAAATACTGGGATTTCAATTCCCCATCTCCTCCTTGGACGCCTCCTTACTTCTGTATGTATGGAGCTTTTGTCACAGCGTGCAGTGCAACGCGATGCTTATCTGAGAGCGACTTCAGGATCATAACCCTGCTGGTTCTTGTGTGAATATTTCCCGTATCATGGCTTTGACTCCGCAAGCTCCGACTGCGAGGTTTTATCTCTCCACCAATTCCACAAATAATTCAAGAAGTTATACGCCTGCAAAGTACATATAAACAAGTTCCCTGGGCTGCTCGCGTTTCTGTCCCCATCATCACCCATCTCATTACCTGCAGCATTATTCATCAATACTCCCACCTCGATACCCCACTCCCTCCCCAGCAGCACACATATACCCCCACTGGGAAGGATGGCAGCCTCTGACAAGCCCCGAGTAAATGGGCACCTCGTCTTAGTGTGTGTGTGTGTGTGTGTGTGTGTGTGTGACAGTGCTGACAGTCCAGGAGCCTGGCCTCGTACAAGGTCAGCATCTGCGAGCTTCATCAGTGTGTGTGAGGGTGTGTGTGTGTGTGTGGCTACAAACAATATACCACCTGTGCCCCCCTGCCATGCCCGCACCCAGCAGATGCTCTGAAAGTCATACTCAGTCTTATATATAAATATATATACCCTCTCCTAGTCATGAGTACCATGCAGAGTTATCAAAGTCAGCCGAGGTTAGTTTCTAGTGTGATAAATATGATAAAATATGGACCATAAATTCAGCTCGTATGGAGGGAGGACATCCAGCCTAAAGCCTCGCTGACACACATCTGTGGTGAGTTTTAACTTAACTGTGGGTGCAAACAATGAAACGCTGAATCAAATCTGGGATTACTAACGTCGTGACGGTCCTAAAAGGGGACATGATTTCAACATTAAACTTTAAATGAAACAAAACGGTGGAGAGGAAGAGATTTCTCAATGTTCGGCTGATTGATGATGATGATGATTATACTGGTTCTGCATAATTTTCTGCATAATCTCCAATCGCAGCATTTTAGAACAAATCGCTTTGTAAGCGAAAAACACCTTCTGCCACAGAACTAATGCTGATTTCTGTAGTCGTGGGGCTATATTTGGTGTATTTGCTACAACAATAATACAATAATACACCCAGTGGGCGACCTCGGGGTCTGAGAAGTGAGGCTGAAGTGTCTTAAACTTGCATTCTCTCTACCAGCCAGCAGGGGGCGACTCCTCTGGTTGTATAAAGAAGTCTGATTGTATAGAAGTCTATGAGAAAATGAGCCTACTTCTCACATGATTTATTACCTCAGTAAACATTGTAAACATGAGTTTATGGTCTCAATCACTAGTTTCAAGTCTTCTTCAATACAGCATGATGTTCATTAATAAATTATGGTCCCATTTAGAGTCAGATAGACCATAAAGCAGGGGATTCTTTAGGGCGGGGCTACCTTGTGATTGACAGGTCGCTACCATGGCGTTATCCGGTCTGGGAGTTGTCCGTGTTTTCGTCTTACAACTTTAACCCTTTCACAGACTGTTTTCACTTCATGAAAGTTAATTATAACATTTTTGGTTGCCTAAAAATGTCCAACTAAGAAGGCAACGGCCAAAATGCCGAACTCGAGGCTTCAAAACGGCAGTCCACAAACTAATGGGTGACGTCGCGGTGACTACGTCCACTTCTTATATACATGCTATGAATGCAGCGAATACATCAAATATATCAAATTATCCAAAAATAGTTGTAAGTTACATGAAAGGAAACAAAACGTATTCTCAGAAAATACTTCTCAAACATATTTTTTGCATGCATTACGCATGGGCTTGCAGCCGGGCACTGCTGGAGATGCGGTGCGTAATGCATGGACACATCAGCCTTAAAAACGCCGCCGTTTCGGTGGTGAGGACTGCAAACGTGTCTTTGAAGTACGTCTACACTCGCACACACATGGCCGAAGCTTTGACTATTCATTGTTTATTACTACCGAAGCTCTGGAGTCCAAATATGGTACTCGGGACAGACCAAGCATTACATATTTCCGCCCACGTAGTTGTTGTATGTGGATTGAAAACACAGTTGCATTTACACTTGTGTTCAATGTGGTCACAATTCGTCCCTGATCACCTACGGAGATGGTTTGGCCAATCAGATCACAATCTGTCCTCAATGCATTTTGGGTGCATTTACACCTGTACTCTCATGTGGTCAAGCACCATCCAATTGCAATCCGATCACCCAAAACGTATTTTAACACCAGGTGTAAGGAGGGTTAGAGCTGCTTGTAGTCAAGATTATGGACAGCTATCAAGAAGATACCTGACGGATCTCTTCGTCAAAATGTTTAAAAAGTGGAACCAAAACGTTGTCTATTATATATTTGTGGTTTGGAGTCAATGTGCAGGTGTTGCTCTTTTCATTAATTATTTAACAAATAAACTAGAAAATAAAATCAAAACCACAAAAACTGAGACCCAGGTTGTATAAGCTGGATTTCTTTTCCCATCAAAACTGTTTTTTTTTTAATATCATGTCTTTCACTTGCTGAGGTCTTTTAGACCAACACTTACTGACTTGCTTTTGCAATTACTGATATTATTATTCAAGTAAAAACAGCCAATTATAACTGGCGTTGTCATTCTGATATTAATGTTGACCACTTAAACACTCTCTCCCTTTGAGTATTTTTAAACAGCTCTGTACTTTGTTTTCCCGGCAGGTCAGGACAGAGCCTCCTCTAATAACAAAAAACGAGACACGAAAAATTGATTAGAATTTTATTAACACTTCAATAAAAGCTTCTGGTATGTCGAGACCGAATGTTTGAATTTTAAACAGGCTCGAAAACAACGCAACACGACGGGAGGCGATAGTCTGACAGCAAAAAGCCAGAGGGAGGCATTATTGTTATTGTCTCCCTCGGCGGTGACTCGCCTGCAACGTTGCATTGCTGTTAGAGAGCAACATAAAAATAAAAAATCAGATGAAACGCACATGACAGGAGGCAAAGTGTCCGACTGGAGTCAAGCTTATGACAAGCTTGTGTCATTCACCGTGACTGCGTGATTTATTCGGCCTCGCTGGGAGTGGAGGAGGCAAGCTGGGAGGTTTCTAATTCCTCCCTCCATCATTTCAGCAGCCATCAGTCAAAGCTGCAGAGAGCTCCAGAAACGGGCCCTTAAATGCTGCCAAGTTACATTTCCGCTCTTTGTTACTTCAAGCCTCGTTTGAGATTCACATTTTGAACCTCTGCATTTCTTGTTTTAGCCTTTTTAAACAAGACTGACAGCTCCGGTTGTGATGTTTATCTCCCACTCGGTGGTATCACATGCTGGGTTAGAGCCAGAGGTTAGTCAGCGCTTCACACCGCCACGAGACCTCCGAGCTGGAAACAAAAACCCTCATTAGTCCATTCATCTCAACTTATCCTGAGCAGGATGCAGCTTGTGTTGTAGCATCGTTTTTTAATCTGAATCTTTGATCAAACAAACTGTGTAATTGATAGGGGGAGGGGGAAACAATAGATACGGCATAGTGTCGGGATGTTTTACGTGGCAATATTGTATCGATGCACGGACATCAAGTATGGATCTTCTATTATTATCAGGGCTGTCAATCGATTAAAATATTTAATTGCTTTATGTAAATGTATGTATATATTTATTAATGGAAATCAATTAACAACATAAAACAATGACAGATATTGTCCAGAAACCCAATCTTATTGTAATTTATGCTGAGTATTGCAATAAGATATATTGTGATTTATTATCTTTTATCAACTGCAAATAATGCAATTTGTCGACGTCTGTTTTATCTAGTAAGAATGTCTGTCATTCGATTCAAATATTTAATCACAATTAATCCCATGATTGTCCATAGTTAATCATGATTAGTCGCAAATTAATCACACATTGTTTTATCTGTTCAAAATGTACCTTAAAGGGAGATTAGTCAAGTATTTAATCCTCTTATCAACATGGGAGTGGACAAATATGCTGCTTTATGCAAATGTATGTATATATTTATTATTTTAAATCAATTAACAACACAAAACAATGACAGATATTGTCCAGAAACCCTCACAGGTACTGCATTTAGCATAAAACAATATGCTCAAATCATAACATGGCAAACTGCAGCCCAACAGGCAACAACAGCTGTCAGTGTGTCAGTGTGCTGACTTGACTATGACTTGCCCCAAACTGCATGTGATTATCATAAAGTGGGCATGTCTGTAAAGGGGAGACTCGTGGTAATGATAATCACGATTATTTTTATCAATATTGACGTCATTATTATCCATCCCAATTATTCACTGATATTAGGGACATAATATTTTTATTGCACTTTCACATTTATATAATCAAAGCACTGATTTCACTTCCATGTTGTGCTTCATTCCTGCTAATGTAAAAATATTTGCATCAAAATAAGACATAAAATACTATTCTTCTTCAGCTGAATTCAGTGCATTGAGTCACGATCTTATTGCGATTTTATGCTGAGAATTGCCATAAGATATATTGTGATTTATTATCTTTTTTCAACTCCAAATAATGCAGTTTGTTGACGTCTCTTTTATCTAATTAGTAGGGCTGTCAATCGTTTAAACTATTTAATCACGATTAATCGCAAATTATTCGTGATTAAATAATTTTGTATCTGTTCTAAATGTACCTTAAAAGGAGATTTGTCAAGTATTTAATACTCTTATCAACATGGGAGTGGACAAATATGCTGCTTTATGCAAAATGTATGTATATATTTATTATTGGAAATCAATTAACAACACAAAACAATGACAAATATTTATCATTTATTAATATTTAGCATGTCTGTAAAGGGGAGACTCGTGGGTACCCATCGAACCCATTTACATTCACATATCTGGAGGTCAGAGGTCAAGGGACGAGTGGAAACTGACATGACATTTCTCTCCTATGAGTAGAACCAAAGAAACCAGTCAGGACTGACTTCCAGATGTTTGATATGATCTATAATATGATCAGTAATCAGAGTGTTTTTAGGTCTTTCACATTCTTACACTCCAGCTTTGGTTTGTCTGCTGCTTTACATTAGTAATAAACACATACATAATTTATCTCCGTTCATTTGTATTGTCTGTAGATGATCCTGCACTTAAGTCAATGTATTCAGAAGAATCTGTCTGCAGGGTTAGAAAATTAATATTGTTTGGGTTCTTGTTTTTTTTTTCAGTCTCGCCTGCTTTGCTTTTTGTGAGGAACATTGAATTTCATCATTGCCTCTAGTGAGCACTTAAAGACATCCCGCTCTAAATTAAGACCATCTGAACCAATATTACATATGAATAAGCCCTTAATAGGTTATTTTGATAATTAAAAACACCATGTTTTTTTTTTATAGATTTTAATTAAATGTCCAACAACCACAGTTTGAACCTCTTAACAGAAATAAACGTGTTGTGAATGACGAGTGTGTTCGTGGGATTTACAGTAAATCCACATCTGAAAATGGACTTTAGAAAACACACCTGGACTTAGTTCATGTTGGAGACGATCAGGAATACAAGAGATTTAAAAGGTCATTTTAATGTCTTTTAAAACAAATTTCATAAATACAAAAATAGGTTGCTACTTGGGAATATGCAAGTTATAAGTTTCAGCATCTCTGCAAACATCAGAGGACATTATTACACTTTTATGAAATATAATATTAGAATTAACTTGGGGAAAATGCAAATAAATGGTGCTACAGGGCTGCAACAAATTATTTTATTTCACTTTAAATTACATTTTTTATTTAAATTAATCTGCCGATTTGTTTCTCGATAAATCAAGATTAATTTATTAGGTATGTCGTTCCTAGAACGACCGTTTTTTAAAAAGTTTTTGGACCCTCATGTTGGCGTGAGCTACAGAGACATTTTAAACTACATTATTTTATACGTATGCAAGATTTTGAAAGCAGGATTAAGGGTTATTTGAGCACTGAATGAAGATCTGGGCTCAGTGGGGGGTCGATGACAGTCATCCATCGGCTCCACCCTAGTTTGTTACGTAAAATAAGTACGGTTGTTACGTAACGTACGCGGCGTTAGTTAAGTGCGTGAGTTACATAACAAAAGTAAGGCAAAATAAGTCAACGTTAACTTGGTTGCACACGGGACACAAACAGCGGCCTCCTGGGTGAAAGTCTGTTTGTTTGGGTACGTAAAAAGTAGCGTATCGTAAAAACTTATTTGCGCAATTGAAGACATTTTGTTGAATTTTGCCGTTTCCATACAGCTGTTCTATGCAATACTTCAAAATGTGCATAAAAATACATGAATGGAAACACAGCGTCGGCATTTGACGAGTTGGGAGTGAGAAAGGGTTGAACAGACGTGCGTGGGACGGGTGGACATGTGAAGAACAACACGTTTATTCAGAGACACTGATTGGATTCGAACTTTGAAAACAAGGAAATACAGACAAAATGATTTGAGATCCATTTTTATTGCACCAGCCAGATCCAGCACCAAACACATTGACCCATTTACTGCTGACCGTAGAGGTTATTTTAGTGGTTCAGCAGCTGTTTTTATGTGTTCAGGTGGAATATTTAGCTCTCTGTAGTCATGGCTGCCCTTTGGGTTTTAATACCTGCAGCAGATATCTGTATTTTTGTTTTGATCTTTTTCAAAATCCCACAGCTGAAACACTAATAGGTGAACTTGGTGGTATACCTGCTGAACATCAAGCATCAGCGTGCCTAAGAAGTCTCACCGTGCTGCTGGCTTGGCTGTAGACTTTTCTTCTTCTTCACTTAGATTAGAAACAACAACAACAACAACAACAACAACAACAACAACAACAACAAAGTCTGTAACGGCTTCATAAAAATCAACCTTCTGCATGGCTCTGACCTCGTTAACCAATGCCTACCAAACACTAGGAGACTTTAAAAAGACTCCAGTCTGACACCCTCTCACATCTAGATGGCGCTAACTACGGCTGCCTCGGCGAGTTGGTGCGTGCTGTTTTTCTTGTTTTTTTGTGTTTCTTTAGTTTTTGGTGACATGTTTATTTTTGTTTATAGCGTATTTTGTATATTGTATATTGGTAGAATTTCAATTTTTTTTATTCTTATTTTATTCTAACGTTTTTATCTATTCTTTTGTTATTATACTGTTTAACTTGCACCAACAAAACCAAAGCAAATTCCTAGTGTATACCTCTTACACCTGGCAATAAACAAGATTCTGATTCTGATCTAAAGACAATGTGTCTGAAGTCTCAGAGTTTTTAGTCAAAGACTATAATATTTGACAAAGACTGGGGATCTTTCAGGGTCACTATTTACAAGACTACAACTAGATTTCTTTAGAAACGATGTGACATCCTGCTCCTGGTGGACATTTACAAGTAAAACTGTTGAGAAACAAGTGGACAGAAATTTCTGCAGCCCTTGAAATCCCAGATGAGTATACTATATCTAGCTAACTAACTAACTAACCACTGCCCAAAATGGGGCTACTTGCAAGTAGAGAGCGCTCCTATTGGTTGTTGACAATGTTCACGTCATTGAATTTACGATACTATTAAATTTGTTAAAGGGAAAAAGACTGACTTTAGACAGCTCAGACTGAGTTTTATATGACCACCTTACACTAAACGATCGAGATCACGGGAGCGTGTCACGACTTTAGAGAAACTCTCATGATTTTATTCTGTCATTGGAAATATGTCTGCGACAGTGAAGTCGCTTGAAAAGCTGTTTTTGTGTGAGGTCAGCACAAGTTATCCCCGTCTAACAAACACACACAGGCTGAATCTTTTGGCCGGTTTTATTCCCGCTGGAGATCCACATGTATCTTGTAGTACAAACAGAGAAAGTGTTAAAATGTTCTAGCTGTTTAATTGTGAAAGAGAGGGAGACGAGTTCACCTCCCCGCCAGCACAAACATACATCTGATGCACACCCTGTAGCTTTGCTATTCTGTTTTAAGCTCCCACCATCTCTTAGTGTAATCTCATGCTGACTTGACCTCATATCAATAATTCATTTAGCCTAGAAAAAAAAAAAACTCGCTCAGGAGCTTAAAACTTTTAGTTCCAACGTAAGCACTTCTGCTGAGGCCAAACTTTAACTTTGGATGAGCGGTCAGACACATGAATTCAGGGTCTCTCTTCGTGTTTTCCACCATCCCATGTCTACTCAGGCCTCTTTTTCTCCCTTATTTGTACGTCCTCGGTGTGTCTGTATGAACCCGTTTACCCCGAGCATGTAACAGGAATTCAGCTACTACTCAAAAAGAGGAGTAGAGCTTCTCCAGCTTTCAGTTTTACTTTAAAACACGTTATCATGAGGCGGTAGATGAAAGCTCATAGTGGAGCATTGTACTTCTTAAGGAAGAATTTGTCATTAAATAAATAAATGCTGTTTAAATCCTCTTTTGTATTGTGGTTCAAAAGCTTCTAAAAAAATTAAGCTGAGGTGGAGAATGAAAACGAGAGATAACAAGAACCTTCCTCAAAGACACAGATTGGATTCAAACTTGACAAAACTGCGTCCACGCCACAGAAAACAACTTCTTTTAAAGTCATTTAAAACAAAGACTCAAAGCTCCGACAGCATGCATATTATTATTTACTGGATGTAGTTATTTACAATCAGAATATAAAACCCTAAAACGCTCAGTATCCTGTCAGGTTTAACATCCTGAACCTCATGTGAAGTTAAGTTTAGGCAACAAAAGCACTTTGGTTCAGGTTAGAAACAGATTGTTGTTTTGGTTAAATGATAATAAACACGCTGTGTCATATGCATCAAGTCTTTTTAAATATATAACTAAGACCACAATCTTTCAATAACCTTCACCAAGTGCTTTGAGTTGCCTAAACATAACTATAAGAGAGTTTATTAATGCTATGAGCAGATATTGTAGGAAAAACAAATGAAGTCACTGAATGTTTTTCTGATTCATTTAAACATTTTGCGACATGGCAGATGGCAGATGCATTCATTTAAAATGTTTCCTTGTTATGTTGATAGAAAATATAATCTCTTCTGTTTAGGGCTGTCAATCGATTAAAATATTTAATCACGATTAATCGCATTATTTTCCATAGTTAATCGTGATTAATCGCAATTTTTTTATCTGTTCAAAATGAACCTTAAAGGGAGATTTGTCAAGTATTTAATCCTCTTATCAACATGGGAGTGGACAAATATGCTGCTTTATGCAAATGTATGTATATATTTAATATTAGAAATCAATTAACAACACAAAACAATGACAGATATTGTCCAGAAACCCTCACAGGTACTGCATTTAGCATAAAACAATATGCTCCAATCATAACATGGCAAACTGCAGCCCAACAGGCAACAACAGCTGTCAGTGTGTCAGTGTTCTGACTTGACTATGACTTGCCCCAAACTGCATGTGATTATCATAAAGTGGGCATGTCTGTAAAGGGGAGACTCGTGGGTACCCATAGAACCCATTTACATTCACTGATCTGGAGGTCAGAGGTCAAGGGACCCCTTTGAATTTGCGTTAATGCGTTATTATCACGTTAACTTTGACAGCACTACGTTTTAGTTCTTTGATGACGGTCTGGTGTGTTTGGGTCTTTAATCGTCAATATCGCAGTCCATCACGTTCATTTAATTGTGGCGATTGTGATTAATATTCGTTTAATTGTGCAGCTCCACCGTTGACATGAGGGAAACAGCATTGTGTGTGTGAGAGAGAGAGAGAGAGAGATGGCATTTAGTCTCTCCAGTAGATAAGGCCAACTGGACAAGTTGGCAGAGACAGAGGAGAGAGAGTGTGTGTGTGTGTGTGTGTGTCTGTGTGTGTGTCACAGTCGGAGCTTGTCATGCCCA